>JAPWTK010000826.1:0-149139 GCA_029963805.1 Aromia moschata | reverse complement strand
TGTCGAAAAATTTTAATTTTTCCTTTTAAAATCTTTTTCCTTTTCCCTTGTAAAATCTTTATTTATCAGTCCTTAACGTGGACACACTGTATATATGTATAACACGACCTTAAAAAACAAAAGTTAACAAGTTTTGAATGGGTCGGTAAATATGCGGAGGTGCTACCTCCTGAATTAAAATCACGTCCTCGTTTTCGACAGAACAAAGAACTGAAAGTATATCCCCGACTTATATGAAAACCTTGTACATCTTACGGTTCCTTGAGGCTTAGTCATATGTTAACTTAATTTTTATGCGTCATATATTATTTTATTGTTATCATTTTTAAGAGACAGAAGGGTAATCTTGACTGACTAGTTAAGTAGAAAAGTTGTAACCCTTGAGGTCGCAGTCGGACAAAAAATATTACTGCAACCTAAACAGTTATAACCAGAACCCAGCCCAATGGTCCGCAACGAGCCACCTTTCTCGAATTATTCGAGAAATATCTTCACCTTTGATTATTTTTATTGAAAAATAATGTCCTTACTTCTGATTCGATGGTACCAGTCTAGATTATGGGAAACACAGTTTTGACAAAATTTTAGTTAATCTAACCTAATTAGGAGGTGCTGAAAAGGATACAGTCGGTCCGGTGTTACGACGACGCTTCGTTTTCGATATACGTAGGGAAGGGATATTTCGGGTTTTTAGGCTACGGAACGCGCAAAACTGGTTTTCGCTGGGCAAAGTGCGCCTCAACATAACCTAACCCATTGACATAACTTAAGGGGGAAATGGTCCGAGATACAAAAAAAGCATATTTTTATGTTTTTTTTTTCAGAGTACATTGTTTATCAATATTTTTATTTTTTTTTACGTTATTAAGCATTATTCTAAGAATATTCTGCTAAATTTTCATATAAAAATATTGAAAAATAAGCCAGTGGTAGCGGTGAGAACCGAGTCACCTCAAAAAAAGTTTCCATGCGGTAGTCAGGATAACTCACGATGGCTTCATCCGAAATTAAAAAACCAAAAAGATTTCTTTAGTACATAAGCTTATCTTGGATTTGAACGAAGGAATTAACAAAATATTCATTTTTGAAATGTTGGTAAGGGTGCAATTAAAAAACTCTGATTTTTGTCTAAAATTGCCCTTTTTGTTTAATTAAAAAATAAGTTGTAATTGAAAAAAAAGAGGAATCCCTTCGTTCAGAACCGAGTATTTAGTATGTAAAAGAAGTGTGCAAAGTTTAGGCGAAATCGGTCCAAAGGTTTTCGAGAAATTTTGACTACCGACTTAAAACAAAAGTTTTGAGAAAAACGCGATTAAAGTTTGATACATGAATAATGATGCCAACGATGCCAAACTAACTTGGTTTAGTCTTTCAAAAAGACCCTTTTAAAATCAGGTATATTTTTAAAAAATATAACAACAAACGAGTCTATTCATGCCTACAGAAATTAGAAAGAGAGAAACAGAAAAGAGCAGATGACGGTCAAGGGAGACCGAGCGCCCGGAGACTCAATTGTCTATAACTCGAAAAGTTTTGCTCCTAATTACTTTTTTGACAATATTTATTATAAGTTGTAAGTATCAGAGAAAATAATTTAAAAAAAATCGATTTTTCGACCCTTTTCCACCCTTAACTTAACCTAATTTAACTTAAACCCCCAACCGCGTTCTTCTTCCAAAAACAATCGACACTGAGAGCAATTTTTCTCAGCAGGGAAAAGTTCCTCCCTCGTGCAAAACTCAATGACCTGGCTCTCATTATAATTATACACGGGGATTAATATAATTATACACGGGGGTTAAAACCGGTTTTCCCAAATTTTAATCTTTGACCCCGAAAAACGCGCCGCCTATGTATCTCGAAAACGAAGCGTCGTCGTAACACGGGACCAACTGCATCGTGTTCAGCACCTTTTAATTAGTCTAGAAAACTAAAAATTTTATCAAAACCTTTTTTTCCATAATTTAGACTTGTGCCGATTCGATTAATCTCTGTGATGAATTTTTCAAATAACTTGAGAATAATTCGAGAACAGTCGGCAATGAACGGTAGTTCATTGCCGACCATTGCGCCGGGCTCTTGTTATAATTAGAGTTCGTACAGCGCGGAGTGTAACAGGGCCGTAGTCAGTTAACGAATGAAAATATTAATATCTTTACCCGATTAAGTGCGTGAGCGGCACAAGTGAAATGAATCATTTTTGTATATTTTTTAGATAAAATGTCTCCTGCTTTTAACATGTACGCGGCTGCATCAGTTAGCATCACAAGAACTTTATCTGTAGCATCTTGATCGGGCCATATATAATTAAAACATTAATAGAATTTACGATCGTTTCGTGATTAGTTTTATACAGAACCTTAGAAGCTAGTAGGTGGCTGTCACTAGCAGTGTCACTTTTTTAACGCCCCAATTAAAAAATTAGCTACTGAACGCCCGCAAACATCGGTAGCTTCATCTATAATAATATACACGAAATTGTCCACAATGTCTTCGCGTATTGATGTCACTACATTGTTGTAAACCCGATCGAGATTTGCAAGTCTTAACGTACTTTCATGAGGAATTTTTCGGTCCATATATTTTTCTAAAAACATACGTAACGTGGGGTTCTCTAGTTTGTTTAATGGAATATTGCTTGCAACAAAGGCTTTTGTAAGTTCATAGAAAAATACGGAGTCGTCGGCGCTGGACGAGGCATGGCTTTTCAGATGTCTTGTTATTTTAGTTTTATCTGAAGAATCTATAATGCGTTCACACACGTATGTCCCTAAAACCCTCGGGATCACTGTCAAACCACGTTTCAAATACCTCCCGTCTGTGTCTTTTCACCTTTGGCATGGTACCTCACTTTATTCATTTCTCCCCTCAACTAATAATTAATTTAATTTAATATTTATAAAGTTATTTAAACACACGGCGAATATCGTATCAACGCGATGCAATACCGGCGACTGTCTGTTACAGTGTGCCATAAATAACTAAAATTGCTAGTGCAGTTTTCGTAATACAAGTCAGCTGTGAACTGTAAAGGCCAACGAGTCAAGGGGCAGGACATGCACAGTGTCGGCCCTGTGACATTCGCGCTTGGTAATAAGTAATAATATTTAATAATGTACTATGATGCAACACAGTTTCTGTGAACATATTAACATTTTCATTCGTAAACTGACTACGGTCCTGTTACACTCCCGGCTCGCACGAACTCTAGTTATAACTCTTCTTCTCTGTTATTTGTTTAATTGCATATCCATTATCTTCACATAATTCTTTCAAAACTTATTCCAGAGTGATGATGACGGAAGCTTATACAACTATAGACAAGACAATGCTGTATTATGGACTTGCTGACGGTTCCAGAAAGGGCGCTCATTTTCCATTCAATTTCAATTTTATCACGAATTTGAGCAGTAATTTCACAATTGCTGACCTCCAAGCCTGTATTGAGGAAGTGGTTGTTAAATTTACCGAAAAACTATACAAGCAATTGGGTGGTAAGTAGACTCAGGATTCTAAGGTATACCTACTGGGAAGGTATAACTAGCTGGGAATTTTACTGATTTATGTATACGAGGTGAGCTCACGTATAACCTGAAATTATGTTATAACGCCCATATAAATGGAAACAAATTAACCAAAATTTAATGGAAGCCAGGCATATAAAGTACAATGCTTCTAGTAAATTTGTTTCGGTTTATATGGTCTTAATAACACAATACTACTTAATAATTAGATTAATACTTATTATTAATTACTTATTAATTAACTTAAATTATATAAACTAATAATTTGTTTTTTAAATCATATTTAAAATTAGCTCGTAAACCTGATATAAATACTGGTATTCTATATTAAATAAAAAACATTTTAAATTTTCATATAAAGAATAATTCAATAATGACCACACTCTTGCCAAAATCTGTGCTGGAAGTTAATACAGTAATATAACAAACTATTTATATTTTAATAACGATGTTGTCGAAATATTCAATATAAGTTTTAAAAACAGCCCACCGAAAATCCTAGCATACAAACTTTCCTGAAGGTGGGATCCATCATTAGGAAAATTTGTCCGTTACTTTCTTTTGCGTCCGCCATTTTGTTTTCAAAAATATAAATCAGTAACTCATAATCAACAACTAAGAAAACTCCACTATACACATTTTTGTGAAGAGCAGATTGGTTATTAAGAAATTTGTCCGCCATTTTGTTTTTCCCGAAAACAATATAAATGTTTTAGTTTGGGATTTTCTCCTCTTGCAAAAAGTAACACCTAATTCTTGAGTTTTCCTAAACATAACACTTTCACCGTGTTCTAATTGATATCGTAGCAATCCCCCGTTGAAACTAACTTTCGAGATGCTTTCGATAAATATATAAAATATATATAAAGTAGAATATTTAAAATATTTATTTACAATATGTATTTCTTGCATGAATAACAAACAAATTTTTGTGAAAATTTGTTATACAAAAATCCAAGAACACCCTCCATATGAACACATTAAAAATAAGTATTTGAATTAAAAGACGGAACAATTCAAACAACGTATATTTTCACTTTATCAACTCCCATAGGTAAAACAGGTCACGACCCACGTTAAGGAATTACCACCCAAAATCTTTATTTTTCGACCGATTTTGATGAACTTTTTTTATTAGCTATTAACAGAGTGAGTAACCTTATTCTTGGTCTGTAATCATGGCCAACTACGACCACTTTTATGGGCTCAAATGTCAAAAACTACTATTAGGGATTTTTTTTTTTGAAAAAAACTGATGACAAATTCTTCGTTATCATTACTTAAAACATAGCTGTACCGATTTTTATTGCTCTAAAATACAAGGTGTCCGAGAAAAAAACGGACACGTTTTTTAAATTGTATTATTTAATAGATACAATTTTTTTACAAAATAAAGAAATTAGAATACAACAAAAGGGAAGTCTGTAAAAAAAGTTAAATCGTAGTCATTTCGATTAATCCACCCAATTCCCTTATACATTTTTCAATACGTCGACGATTATTCCTAATTACATTTCGTAACTGTTTGATTCGAGTTATCCTCTGACATGCTTCTCTAATGCGATCAGAAAGTTCTTTTCGGGTCTGGGGCCTTGTAGCAAACACATTATTTTTTATTGTTCCCCAAAGAAAGAAATCAAGAGGCGTAATGTCTGGGGATCTCGGCGGCCAACGAATAAGAGGACTACTTCTACAACATCAAGTTGTAAATGTAAATTGTAGCGATAATCAAGAGGAAGCTCATCAAGTGCGTCGGGAAATTCTGTTTAAAAACTGTCAGCATTCAAATTTTCATTAAAAAAGTATGGCCCAATAATCTTTTCATTTAAAATGCCACAGAAAACATTTACCTTCGAGGAGTATTGTCTCTTACACTCAATTACCCAATGTGGATTATTTTCACTACACATTCTGATATTTTGTGACGATACAATACCGTTTGTCGTGAATGTAGCTTCATCCGTGTATAAAATATTTTGTAAAAATGCAGGATTATCTAGGTACATACCTTGTAGCCATAAACAAAATTCCATTCTTGCCTCTGCCTTTCCATGGTTTCTTACTGCTTTTTTTCGAACACGTCCAGATTTTGCTTTTTAGAAATATTTAAATTCCTACTACCATCTCTAAGGCTTAAATGTGGGTTATCATTAAAATAATCAAGAATCATTTGGTTTCCTTTTCGCTCCCGATCATGATGCTGGTTAGGAAGTCTCTCAACTGTACCATGTTGGTCAAAATATTTGTTAATATTTGAAACGGTTACATGATTAATATTGCGTTCTGGATGCCGTCGATTAAACTCATTAGCTTCTTCACGGAAAGTACGTGGTCCGTCGTCAACTAATCTTATTATTTCTACTTTTTCTTATAAAGAATAAGACATTTTTATGCTTTATACTTCTTTAGAACAGTATGAACTATTAGTATCTGACAGCTGGTAACTAAGATAACTTTTTTTGTTTTCACAGCACACCCCTTTTTTTATCAAACAGCAAGAAAAACTAAACATTGATAACTTTCGAACGCGTTGAGATATTGTCTTCAAATTTGGTAAACACAATAAACTCGACAGGTGAAAGGTTCGAATTGTTTTTGAGCAAAATCCCCCAAAGGAAAGGGGGTGAAAATGGGGGTTCAATTGGAAAATTTTTTCAAAATACGAAATTCTGTTTCTCGGACACCTTGTATTTGAGAACAATGAAAATCGGTACAACTATGTTTTAAGTACACTCGAACCCCTCTTAATTCACCAAATCCGTGCATCATCACCTCGCTTAAGTAGCGAAATTTAGTCTCGCTTAAGTCGCGATCATAACGTCAACTTTTTCGTGTTTTAGCTGCAAAAAGAAATATTTAGAGATATACCACAGTACTTCTTATAACGAAAAATGAACCAACTGAACAAAAAAATAAACGTAAGTCTACCCAGTCGTGCGTGACAAAGTTCAATTTTCCACTTGAATGAATATTTTAAAGGTTAAATATTTTTTAAAAGACACCTAACCTATTTTAAAGGTTAGGTGTCCAAATTTAATGTATTACACAATAATTTTTTTCAAAAACAATTGTATTTATGCCAGAATCCAATTTCTAAACGTAGTCCTAAAACTTTTACGACGGCGACTTAACCGGGACAGTTTCGCGACATAATAGGGGCAAACGTGGTGAAATAAGAGAGGACGTGAATTAAGCGAAGGTGAATTAGAAGAGGGGTTCGAGTGTAATGATAAAGAAGAATTCGTCATCAGTTTTTTCTAAAAAAAATCCCTAATAGTAGTTTTTGACATTTAAGCCCATAAAAGTGGTCGTAGTTGGACATGATTACAGACCAAGAATAAAGTTACTCACTCGGTGAATGCGCATTTTGAATATCTACCTAATAAACAAAAGTTCATCAAAATCGGTCGAAAAATAAAGATTTTACAAGGGTGGTAAGTCCTTATCGTGGATACACTGTATGTCCTTTATCAAATCCTTCATTCAAAGCTTACGCAAAAAACTTCGTTATTCGATGTTTGCTCTTTATTTTTCAGTTAGGTAACCACGACAAACACAGGATCGCTACTCGACTTGGTTCGCAATACGTAGACGCCTTCAACATGCTGGTGGCTATCTTACCAGGGGTGATGGTGACCTATAACGGAGAAGAAATTGGAATGGAGGACGGCGAAGTAACCTGCAAGCAAGGGCACGATCCCCAAGCAATAAAAGATTGCTCCACTTTCAATAAGTTCAGCAGGGATTTTGAACGTACCCCTTTTCAGTGGGACAACTCCACGAACGCCGGGTTCAGTAACGCGACCGAAACCTGGTTGCCAGTTTCCAAAAAAATACAAGCAAGTGAACTTGGCCGCACAAAACGTTACAGGACTGAACAGTCATTACAATATCTACAAGCAGTTACTGAAACTACGAAAGGACTTCAGTAAAACGCCGACCTTCGATTCACTTTCGGTAGTGGCTCTATCAGCAAATGTAGTGCAATTTGTAAGAGAATTTGATAATCTCGAATATAGTTTAATATTTAATGTTGGAACTAAAAATGAGACAGTCCATTTTCTGCATAAGGACGCAAAATATGAAGTACTAGTAGCAAGTAACAGTTCCAAACAGGGGTAAGCAATAATTTTAGGTATCTACAAGCCCTAACAACTATAAGTTCGGACAAACGCATTTTTTCAAAAAAGTTTATTCACTGCCATGCAAAAATTTACAACCACGCTTTAAAAACCTAAAATGTATAAAATTATT
Source organism: Aromia moschata (assembly GCA_029963805.1). Classification (NCBI taxonomy): domain Eukaryota; kingdom Metazoa; phylum Arthropoda; class Insecta; order Coleoptera; family Cerambycidae; genus Aromia; species Aromia moschata. The sequence goes on along the minus strand of JAPWTK010000826.1, from coordinate 141,361 downwards.
ACATACATTTGCAAGATAATATTACGCTGAAAATTATTATTATTAACTTGAAATTTATGACCAAAAATATAAAAATCTGCTAAAAATGCTGACAACTAAATGTTCGGAAAATCGAGCAACCTGCCCTAAAAAATAAATAAAAATTTGTTTAAACAGCTCATTGTAAAAAAATCCTGCCGTGTCAAAAAAATCCGCGAATTTGCGGAAGAATTGTGCTTTGCAAAGTCTACTATTGGGGACATATCAAAGCATTACAGCGAGACTGGAAATTTAGATGTAAAAGGTAAAAGTCCTGGAAGACCCAGACTTGTTACTGAAAGTTTGCAAAATTTGCAAAAAAGTCGACGGAATACCTTAAGGGATATAACAGCGCAATGGAACTCTGGAACAGGAGAAAGGCTATCCCGCCCATCAGTCTGGGCTCAGTTTTTATAAGAATTACTATTTAATTTTTCAAATTTTTAATTTTTCAATTTTCGTAAATGATCGTAGGCCTTCATTAACTGAGGCACAAAAAAAATCGACTGAATTGGGCCAAATCGAAGGTATCGTTGAACGATAGAAGACTGGTCAAAAGTAATTTTCTTTAACCTTTCTTATTTTCTTTTCTTATTTCTGTATTTACTGTACCAAAAGTACAATAACATAATTGTGTTACTTAAGATAATTTATTTTTAGGGACGTCATCGAGGCCGACACATTGAATTTGGGACCATATGACAGTATACTTCTCAATAATACACTTGTCCCCTCAGGAGCATCACGTGTTACAATTTCATTAGTCTTTACAGCAAATATTCTACTATTATCCGCATTGAGTTACGTTTTTATTTAAAGTTTTTTGGAATACCAAAATGGTAATAGTTACGACTCTTTAATGCTACTGCTTTTAACATTGAAGTAAATTTAATTTATTTTGTTGTAATTTATTTGTGTATTGTGTGTGAAAAATGTTGAAATATTTTCTTTAAATGTCATAACTTCTTTTTGATAACGTATGCGTCTTATTAAATACATATTCTACATTACGATTTTGTGTTACTTTATTTTACTCTAAATACCTGGGTCCGGTTACATTTTAATCATCTAAAAATTGGCCCTATGCACAGTGGGGCCGATTCCCGAAAAGCTGGCCAAAAGTCGAAAAAATTAAGATATTTACTTGAAACTTGGTAGATAGGGGTTTCTGGGGTCGCTGATAACGAATTAAGTCAAAATAAAAAAAATGGCGGCTATAAAATACTAAAAAGCATATCTATGAACCGTTATTTTTATTTAATTTATGTGAAACCTGGAATTTATTGGTTTTCGGGGTCGCAAATAACGAATAAGGAAACAAAAAAATTAATGGCAGATGTAAAATGACGAATACAAAATTTCTAAAATCCATAATTCTTGTTTATTTTATGAAAAAAATTGTGACAAATAAATTAAGAACATTACGTACATAAAGTACATTAAAAACAAAATAGCAGCTAGTGGCAGCTAGTTTTTACAAACTTTGTTACATAATAATATAAACTTTAATTTAAAATTTGTTTCACTGCGGAAATCCGTGGGACTTTCAACTTTTCTCTATTTTTCTGAAATGATTGTACACAAATTTTCATTATTTTACACTTCAAACATTGCGTTACCGTTAATTTGTTATAATTTTTGACAAATACGATAATAAACTGCATTTTTCCATTTAAAACATCCATTTTGCAGAATTAAAAGAGATCAACTTTACGATTTTCTACGAATTTTTGAATATGACGCTTGAACATGAGCTCGGGCTGTTACTCGTGCGAAGGTCCTTTTTATACTGGCTTATACCTGCCATGTATACTTAATTAGCCCTCATAAAGGGCCGTTACATATTTTTTGAACATTACTCTATACATCTATGTACTTCAAATCCCATAAATTAAAACTTCATTTTTCGACTTTTGGCCAGCTTTTCGGGAATCAGCCCCACTGTGCTATGGTTCGATATCTGTCATTGAACTGTCGCTGAATCTGTCGCTGAACAATCGGGCTGGTATTGCCAGCTCGAATGTTCAACGTTTAAGTGTGCTGCATATGAGCTTCTTGCATGAGTTTTGAACAAAAAAGGATTATTTGTTGTCGTTCTTACTACCGAGTACTATGTAGTCAGACATTTTTAGGACTTTATTGGATAGATATAATAATAATTATATTTTTATTTCAATCTTGTAGTCTTCATTAAATGTTTTGGATTATTTTCATATGCCACGTATCAATACGAGGTGTGTGAATTAATGAGACTGACAACGTAGCGCCCGAACTAGCAACACTGCGGAGACGGGACTTGGAAGGGCGGTAGGTTAACATGTAATGCACCTTCAGTACAAGTTTGAACTTGTTGGGATTATTTATTTCTTCTCTGTGACTGTTTTCGTAAACCGTGGTCATGAAATGAAGGTGGTCATGTAGGGTCTATTGTTGTTAATTTTAATTGAACTAGTAGCTACCTACTTATTTATGTATATTTTTCTGTAAAACCTAATTCTCACGTTTCGGCGTGTACCATTTGTGTATTTGTGTAAATACGTGACAAACTGCTGGTACAGCCTCTGTCAGGTTTCAAAAACTAAACTGCGGTAGGGTTTTCCCTAATTCAGTTTACAACCAAACTGTTGTAAACTGAATTACGGACGAATTACGGATGAACGGACACGAAAAGCCCGAGTAAACACTCGGGCTTTTCGTTTTTCGGGGAACCTACCTACCTACCTACCTAGGTCTGTGTTATAGATCGGTCTCGGAACGTACTTTCCGTTTGGACAGTCAGTCATCGTCAGTCCATCTTTACCGTTCACCGGCTCCAAACCATTCTAAGCCGGTCTCTCATATCTTGTAAATATGTGAATAAATGACTGTATATATAGCCGATTAATGTGCTTTACTTACCACACCACCCTCGCCATAGTCATTTTGATGAGGCTAAAAGTTAAGTTACAAGAGATGTCTCCTTGTATTTAAGCTAATTTTCCTGCAAGCTAATTCACGATTACAATAAAACATTTAAAACATTACTTATTGTCATTTTATTGAACGATTTCTATGTGATTCCAAACGTTTGAATGGTAGTGAATTTCTAGAGATAAAGTTGTTGTTTTAAGTCCCTACACGCGTAACAGTTATTTATTATACTAGATCATAACAGTATACACTATGTATATACCAGACATCGGCCGGTTGTGGAAAAGGACAAATTATACACTTCTCATTCTAACGCATAGCATAAGGTGACGAGTGATAAGAGGCCAGTCTTAATCCCTTACTACCTTCGATGTGTGCCGTTGTTTCTTACCTATCATGTCACTTCTATTAATAATTTTTCATACCTGACCAATGTCTGTTGTACACATACTGTATATAGTCTACAAGTTATGGAATATTGTATGTTATTCCAAATGTGTTGTAGACTATATTTTCACTAACAAGATTTTAAAAATTCTATTTTTCTAGTACCTTTTAAAAATGAACGACATTCATTTTGAGCAACGGTGTGCTATCAGGTTTTGCTTCAGGCGTGGACACAGAGCAACGGATACTTTTGCAAAACTTCAACACGCGTACGGAGACAGTGTTTTTTCAAGAGCCCGGGTTTTTCGGTGGTTTAAGGCATTCCCAAGAAGGAAGAGAGTCAATTAAAGCGTTAGGCCTTCATCTTCACGAACCGATGAAGATGCCGATAGAATACGGGATTTTGTGCGTTCAGATCGCCGGTTGACGACAAGAATGATCGGGGAAGAGTTAAATTTGAATCACATCACTGTACATCAGATTTTGACTAAAATGGCTCAAAAAACCTTTCGCAGGCACAAAAGAACATCAGGAGAGAAACATAAAAAGTTAAAAACGCGCTGCAGTATCCACGGCGTTCCATTAATTTCTTCAATTTTATTGATAAAGGTTTTTTCATATCACCAACGACAGTTTCAAAAATTGAATTTTACGGATAAAGTCAGAGAAAACAATCACAAGGGGTCAAATCTCAAAATCTAGGGGGGATATGGTCTGCATGTTCAAACTAATTATACGATCTTCAAAAAATTCGCCTGTATAATTACTTGTTTCCTTAGTAGTACGCGCACGGGCTCCATCTTGTTTAATATAACCTTCTTGCAATTCGTCGTCATACACATTTGTACAAAAGGTACTAATATTTCTACGGTACCTCTCTGCATTCAGTGTTCCGTTAAAAAAAAATAGTCCAACAATCCTCCATCTGCTCACAGCTGCCCATACTCCAATTTCGTCTGCACTCCAAAGTTTCATATTCTGAGACTTAACACGGCCCGAAAGAGGGAACCAAACGTTATCAGTAAAAAAAAACTTTTTCGAAGACAGAATTTCATGTTTAGATTGCAGACGATGTGAATGGCGCTCCAAATCATTTTTCAAACGTTTTTTGACACGTTGGGTAGGGCAGATTTACCTCATTTGTTGGTACACATTGCTAATTGATAATGTTCTTGGATTCTCTGTTAGCACTTGCCATTGTAACGTTTCCTTCTGTCCTTACACTAGGACTAGGAAACACTTACTTGTTTCCGATTGACGCTTCCAGTTTTCCGGTACAAATTTAGGAAATGTTTTAGTGACCGGCTAAGATGGTCGAAATGAATAGCAGCGTCTGGAAAAATTTTCCTGAAGTCATCATATGCAGCTCTCATTGAATATATCCACTTTCCATTGATTCTACTGCCATCTTCAAAATTAATTACAAGTAAAACACACCTCTGTTCCTCATTAAAAATGAATTCCATTATTTATTTTACAACTGTGACAACCAAAAAACAGTTTTAAAAGTTTAATAACAACAACCTTTCGTTTCGAACTTCCACATAACCGCTATTTCCATCTCTCTGGTTCATAGCCAGATTTGATGAGTTTTTTTGAGTGACTCGTTATATTCCCTCAGTTTCCGAGATATGAAATCCCCAAAAAAGAAAGTGAGAATATTTGCCATACGATAATTTGACCTCGAAAATTCCGTCTAATATTTTTTTCCGAGGAAAACACAACATAAAATAAATCGTGGTTATCTATTTCATTGGATTTGTAAATATAGTGGCGGCGCAGGACTATTTGCGTTGAAGAAGGCCTTATTTATACGTTCGCCTAATATTCTGCTCCGGCCATCAAAAGCGTCTGGAGAAAATAACGAAGAATAGCCGTATAACCCATATTGGGTAGTTTTATGTCCCTAACTTCTGTAACATTGGCAATATAAAGACGCCGCCACACCGGAACTCGGACGGGCTAACTTCCGCCCCGTTCCATCCCCTTGGCCTCCCCCAGGGCCGAACTTTGAAAAGTTTCTTGCATTTGTTACGTCAGTGGACCTTACACAGCTGCTGATTTATATGTTGAATGTATACTACGCGATAAAACTTTGAAAGTTCGATTCGGGAGTTGGCGATGTATGTTTTTAAATGAGTTCGATTATTTCCACTTGGATTTTCTGTTTTCTTTCCAGAGCCGATTTATAATAGTGCCCAGATACGAGAAGGTACATCGTTCAGTAGAAGCAATGTTTATTCATCGTATTTCTTATACGAATCCACAAAACGACGGGCCGTTGAAGAACGAAACTAAAAGGAGAGCATAGCCACTATGTGTGCAAAAAATATTTTTTTAAGGAACGTGAAACGAAGAGACGATTTATTTGCACTTCATAGGGAGTTGGTTCAAATGGCTTTCAATGACTTATGCCTCATCCAGTCCGCCAACCACTGCGTTTGCTATGTTGTGTCCTTTAACATACGTCGTTTCGTTAATACTAAGCAATATAGGTTTATCGTGCAATTCCGACACGATATTTTTTTATATCCTTACACAGTGGTGCTATGGCCAAGAGTTGTTGTTGCAGGCTAATTTCGCTGTCTTGGCATTTTTACAAATTTATTCGAAAAAAAAAAAAACTGGACGTTTTCCACAAAACCCCGAACTACTACACTTTTCTCGACGCACGTTTCGCCAACCTAGTTGGCATCTTCAGGAGAAAATTAAAACTAAATTCTAGCCTACACAATTGCACTATTTATACCAAATTTGTTGCCACGGTTCACTGTACCGTAACTGTCTTTGTTTATCAGAGCAAACAGTGGACTGGTGGGTATCGAACCATTGTCCTTATTCATACTATTGTTACACTTAATGATTTCTATACTTTCAAAATCATCCAACTGTCTACTGTTTGTTACATTTCTAATTAATTTTAAATTATTTATGTCTATCCTATGGTTGTTGTCAAAAGCATGTTGGGCAACACAAGATTTTTCTGTTCTGCCATATTTCAGATGAGCCATGTGTTCGTTAAATCTGGTCAATATAGATCTTTTTTGTTTGCCCAATATACGTTTGATCACAATCTTTACAACTTATTTCATATATTCCTGACTTTTCGTTATTGTCGATTTTGTTTTTTGGAGTTACCCAAAAGCGTCTGTAGTTTATTTTTGACAGCTACGTTTTTTTGTTTCTACGCCGAAGGTTCCAGTACCCACTCCAAAATTTATTCGAAGTTTCGTCCACACGAATCACATCGACCGGTGCAGTTTAACTAATACTAACAATAAGTGTAAATTATGTTCGCGATCAACCTTTGGCACGCGTCGAAACTTGGTTAGAGTGAGGCGCAGAACACGGTAGACTGGTTATATTTCGGAATATAATAGCGTTATTTTGATTGAACTACGATTGCACTATGTCCATACATACAGGAGTTGACGATGTACCTTATTAATGTGGTACCTGTATGTCGTCATGACGATCTTCGTTTCATCTGCAGTTATAGATAAATAGCCGGCTTCTTTTATTTTTTTCGAACTTTCTTCTTGGCGTTCACTAAATGTTGTTTGTAAAATTTAATTGTGTATTATTTTCAAAATACTCTTGAAAACAGTTGCTTTTTCCAAATGGTCTTTTAGAGCAACGTCCAACTCAGCACTGAAGTTAATTAATCCGCGAAAAATGTCGGAATTGGGGCAAGACGTCAACTCATCATGTCATGTCGTCTATGTAAGTTGGTCAAACGTACCATAAATTTACGTTGGTCAAACGTAAACACATACAATTAATTATGTATAATGTAAAATGTAGCGATTATACCTTACTTTTTCTTTGTGCAGCCCCATTTCAGGAATTTTTCACCCACTCAAAGATTTTTTGGAGGGGATCACAAAAAGAGGGTAATGGGTGAAAGTGAGTTGTGCCACCTCACACCAATTTATTAGGCTTAGTCCTTCTTAGTCTATCCTGTAGGTCTCTGAAATTGCCATCAATATCTTGCGAATTCAAATTTCGACATGGGGCTGGTTTTTGGGGTGTGGACGGCGTACCTTTTAAGTCACAGCGTAACGACTTCGGGAGCCTAAAAACAATCCTATAGACTACCGAAAATTGAAAACCTCAAGTCTCTAACTCGAACAGAACGGAAATGGCGCTAATCTGGAAAGTGTTACGATGATTTTGACGAGCAGATAACGCTAAGAGTGAAGAATATTTAAATTTAAAGTGTTTCAAACAAATATCAAGTTTTATTTAATTATTATTTATCCTATGGCTTAAATGCGGCGATGACTTTTTACCATGTATGAAATGAATTTTACTCATGAAATGTGAGACTTTGACGTTCGTTAAGTGAGACTGACGTGGACGGTACTGTGACGTTACACAAATGAGGTTACTCGGTTCTCATTGAAATAAGGAGGGTACAAAATCGCCAACAAATGCCAATCACCCCACTATTTAATCACTAACCTGTCCGCTGAGTGGGACGTGCTTGATACGTGTGACAATTACATCTGGCTCATACCATTCTTCAGTTAGTTCTTACTTTCTTCCCTTTTTTCTTGACTGAATATTAATTTCATAACCTACACTGTATATGTAACGTTGTTCAATATTAATATGTTATACAATAAAATCAATATTGCCATTTATACAGTGTGGAACCAGTGAAAGCCAAATGGAATAAATTCAGTAGCTCCATTTTTATGCATTTTTTTTTGAAAATTCTGAGACACGTCAATTTCTAATTCTAAAATGACATCTTGCGACGTAAAAATGTCATCGTTTAAATTCAACCCCTTCAGGTGACAGTTACAACCTCTAAATTTTCAAATTGGAAGTAGGGGCTTGTGATACTTCATTTGAAAGGTATTTTCATTCTCTATTCAAAACTGCTATGGTTTTAAATTTTATTGCAGAAATTAACAAGAAAAAAAAAGTTCCTCCACCGTAGGAAATTCGTTACATTAAACTAAAAAAACAAATTATTGCATCTTGGCAGCATCCTAGACGTAAATACAAATGTCTTCTAACGTTAGTTAACATCTGCGGGGTAATCGACCTAATTGCAAGTGCTATTCTTCTTCTTAAGTCAGGTAAATCGTCGGGTTTGGTTTTGTAGACCATACTTTTTACATATCCCCATAGGAAGAACTCTAACGGCGTGAGATCAGGTGATCCAGCGATTTGGAAATATTGTGTGGAGATATTGCCGGACATTGACTTCGTAATGTGCTGGTGCACTATCCTGCTGGAACCATATTGCATTACCTGTAAGTTGTGGGTTTCCTTCAGCTGGATACAAGTTTGCCAGCGTCGGTACAACATTATTTTGGAGCAGCGCTAAATAAGTTTCTCCATTCAAATTGCCGTTAATGAAGAAGGGACCAATGATATTTTCTCCAATTATTCCTGTCCAAACATTAATTTTCTCAGGGTTTTGCGTGTGTAGTTCCCTCATCCAGTGAGGATTTTCTCTCGAGCAGTAACGACAGTTTTTGTGATTAATATGGCCGTGAAGTGTAAATGTAGATTCATCCGAAAATAAAATATTTTCTATTTGTAAAGTATTGTCATCTATCATTTGCATAATTTGTTCACAAAAGAGAATTCGTCCATTAAAATCGTCTTCCGCGAGCTAATTAGTTGGTACCAGTTTATATGGGTGCTTCTGATTTTCTGTCAATACGCGGAGAATGGGGAATGGCTAATATTTAATGCTGAAGTTGTTTGACAGCTCGATGTATGTGGATTTTCTTCAAGCATAAGCGTTACATCCAATTTCTGATCATCACTGAGTTTATTGGGAGGATTTTTCTTTAGCTGCCGTACATGTCCACGTTTCCGAAACTGCTTCTCTATTTTGCTTACGGTACCTTGAGATATCGGCGGCAACTCCGGATATTTTTCTTGAAATAACCAATCCACAAACCAATAAATAAGTAACCAAGCATCTGCATAATCGTTATCTTATGCATTTCTGTTAGGTAAACCATCTCTCTGAATTTCAACACGAAAACTAAAGCAAAAAGTTTAACACTGATAACTGTTAACTACAGTTACAATGACAAGCACGTTTCTAGGTAATTCCACTAAAGCTGATAATGGCCAACTTCTTAAATTTCAGGCTTGTTATTTTGCTGCTTGCTCGTTTTTTGTCGTTCGAATTGTCAAGCAAAAAATTGTAGGTATTTATTAGTAAGTTTGTATCTTATAATAGGGAATGTCAGCAATTGCAGACATTTATTTTTTTGTTATTATTAACATTTCAGAACATAAAATTGACAAATTGTGTTACTTATAAAAGTTTTATTTTAATGTATCGAATTTCCTACACTGGAGAAGCTTTTTTTTCTTGTTAATTTCTGCAATAAAACTTAAAACCATAGCAGTTTTGAATATAGAATGAAGAGACCTTTCAAATGAAGTTTCACTACTTCCCTACTTCCAATTTGAAAATTTAGGGGTTGTAGCTGTCACCTGAAGGGACTTGAATTTAGGGTTGCCATTTCTACGTCGCAAGATGTCATTTTAGAATTAGCAATTGACATGTCTCAGGATTTTCTAAAAAAATGCGTAATAATGGAGCTACTGAATTTATTACATTTAGCTGTTCCACACCGTATATATTGTATAAGTGGTATACAAGGACTATTTGACAAGAAAATGATCATTGCCCTTCGAGTATAAGATATTTTTTTCAACACACTTCTTTTTTGTATTTTTTTATGGACTTCTTCTTTGGTGCCACTATAATACAGAACAATAATTGTTCAATTCGCAACAATAGCAATAGATTTTTTTAATCCAAAAATGTTCATTATTCACAAAAGATAAGAACCTTTAGAAAACAATATTTGGCTCAGTTTGAGGTCACGTGAAGGTGGACAAAAAAAAATAACGAAATACATGCAAATGCATTTTTTCCCTCCTCACTTAGCCTTTCGAAAGCAATCGTTAACAAAAAAATTTCCCATATGATACGCACTTTATGAAGGACGCTGTATGTATTTCTTTTCGAACATACATACACATTCCTGCAAAACAGATATATTTTTTCTCTCCTTTTATGCCGGTCTCGATGGGGAAGGATGCCGTTGGATATAATTCCTGCGCTGTCAGGGGACGGTAGTTTTGTCTAGCCGGGAGACTTGGTCGGTCTCGCTCCCGTTCTTTCGAGTTTGATCCCGTCTCTGGGGCCGGACTTGGTCGCGAGGGTCAAAGACGAGCCGTAATGAGTTTTCGATCCCGACGGGACGCGTACCCGTGTCCATATTGTGCCGGAGTTCTCCTCTTTCTGTATCTCTTTTTGCCCGTTATTCGCTTTTATCGATAATTCTATTTGCAAATACGGGTTTTGTTTTCTTTTTCTAACTTGTCTAGTCTCTTAGTTTGGTTATTTATGATCAGTTCTATAATCATATACACTCTGATTCAGAATTATGGTGCAAAAAAGTAATCACAGATAGAGGTCTTAAAATAAAGGGACACGTGTATTTTCGTTTTGGTCAATTTCGATTTTTAAGGCCCATACGGGCCCATAAATGGGACGTTGGGAAAACAGTTTTTTTGAGATATCTCGATAAGTACTTGATCGATTTCAATGAAATTTGGAGGGTAGTCTCAAATAGAACCCTTAAAATATTTTTAGACCTGTCGCAAGGGGGCGCTACATAGAGTCACTACATCGCAGTTTTTCGCTTCTAATTTTTTTATTCAATTATCTTTTATGTTTTTCTTTTTTTATTCTGATGCAGAATTCATTTTTACACCAAAAATGTCCTCTTGTCTATTTTTCATATCATGCACCTATTTCGAAATATGCGAAAAACTGTTTAACTATCAATAATAAGGACAAAACCAAACGAAAAGTAACATAAACAACAAGAACTAAACTAGTAATAATAAGAAAAATAACAACCGAAATAGCAAAATCTTCATTTTAGAAATTGTTCAAAGTGCACCATTAGCTCGAATACAGGTCCGAATTCGTTTTAAAAAGTTAAATCGTAATTTTTCCAACACATCAACAGAAATTTTAATACGCAGAATATTATTAATCACTCTTTCGCGTAAATCGTCAATGTTTCAAACTTGGCGAGAATAGACACTTTGTTTTAATTTACCCCACAAATAAAAATCCAAAGGAGTTAAGTCGCGGCTACGGGGAGGCCAGAATTGTGGAGTCTCAACACCCCGCCCAATCCATCTTTCTGGGTAATTTTCCTCCAACCATTGCCGAACTAGCAACGCATAATGTGGTGCAGCGCCATCCTGCATGAACCACATATTAACTCTGTCCTGAAGGGGGACATCGTCCAATAAATCCTGTAGCCCATTTCTTAAGAAATCAAGATAATTAACAGAGTTTAAATTACTTGGGAGTTCAACTGTGCCTAGGACGTTGTTTCCTAATATTCCAACCCAATAATTAATCTTAAATCGAAACTGTGAATGTCTGGTTACGGTAGCACGCGGGTTTGCATCAGTGCTTATGGTGATTCCTTAAATTAAAATTCCACATTTTGTGAAACACGATTCATCCGTAAAAAGGATCCTTTTAAAAAATAAGGGATCATCTCTGTGTTTTTGCAACATGCTTCTACAACATTCTAACCTTTTGTGGAAATTGGTTGGTAACAATTCCTGAACCTTTACAGCGTGAAAAGGATACAAACTTTGTTCGTGCAGTATTCTCCAGACGATAGATTGGGAGATATTCTCTAACATACCTAATCGTCTTATACTCAACGTAGGATCTTCCCAGACTCTGTTTAATACTCGGTCTTCTACATTTACATTTCTCGAAAACCGTTGTCTTCCTGCATTGCGATTAGTTTTATAAAATGTACCAGTTTCTCTCAAGCGGCGATCACTATTATCGAACATTTTTCGAGAGGATGTTCTTCTGTTAGGAAACTCTTGTCTATATCTCCTAACTGCAGCACTTGAGTTGCTGTTACACCAACCATAAACTAAATACATGTCTGCCATTTCAGGGAAACGCAAAACGCTCAGCCATTATAATGGTAAATAAGGGTAGGAAATTTTTTAATTAAATATCTCACAGCACAACAATCTAACTGGCTAATAAAAATAGTAAACGTCAAAATGTCATTGTTGATGTTTTAATTTGTTCAATTATTTCCATGGCAATTGTGATAATTTTTAGTTTCGTATTATTGTAAGTCAGATCATTGACACAGTTTTTTCGCATTTTTCTCGAAATAGGTGCATGATATGGATAATAGACAAGAGGACATTTTTTTATGTAAAAATGAATTCTGCATCAGAATAAAAAAAACGAAAAACATAAAAGATAATTTAATAAAAAAATAGAAGCGAAAAACTGCGATGTAGTGACTTTATGTAGCGCCCCCCTTACGGCATGTCTAAAAATATTTAAGGGTTCTATTAGAAAGGTTATTTTGAGACTACCGTCCAAGTTTCATTGAAATAGATCAAGTACTTATCGAGATATCTCAAAAAAACTGTTTTCCCAACGTCCCATTTATGGGGCCTGTGCGGGCCTTACAAATCGAAATTGACCAAAACGAAAATACACGTGTCTCTTTATTTTAAGACCTTTATTGGTGATTACTTTTTTGCCCCATAATTCTGAATCACCCTGTATATCAAGTCTGTTACCCAAATAAATGTAATACATATTTTAACATTATTTGTTTTTCTTGTTTTTATATTTTATCGTTGTTATTTAGATGTAGGTACTATGCTAATTGTAATTATTAATACTGTATATTTATTATCACAGTGTTCTGTAAACGGAAAATGATCCTGTTGGGCAATAAATACATATTATTTCGTCGACTTTATAGTTACACTTCTCAGCGTAAACGCTGGGAAACATTCATCCATTCCTGCTGCAGACAGTGATGAGTTGGTTACCCACCCTCGCCTCCAGCAGGAGATAGGGTCAGGCGGGGGAGGAAATTCATCCTGTCCCAAAACCTTTCGTACAATGTGACACATTTGTAATAAAACTACCGTCTGGAAATTTCTAATAATATAATAATAAGAGGCAATCCCAATGCCGTGATATATTTGGCGAATCTGGTCATCAACATTCCCTTTGCCGATATCATTAGGGCATATATCTCTACCTTCACCAATCTCCAAAGGTGCTTCAGCTAGATGTTCTTCAGAACACCCTCCTATTATGTGTTCTAAAGTTTCACCTACAGATCCACATTTCCTACATATATCGTTGACGTCATCCCTCAATATATGGGTCTTGTAATTTCTGGTTATTATATCCCCTTGCCGACTAGCTGTCAAGAAACCTTCGGTTTCAGGATACATATAGTCGTCGGTAAGCTATTTTACCAAATTGTCCTTGTCGATGTAGTGTGGCTGTAGCAATTTTGGGAAAACAGCCCAGTAAAGCGCGTTACATACACTGTGTCTGGAGCTCCTGTTCTGTTGGTATACTGACTTGCAGAAGTTTACATCCCAAGCTCAAAGGTGTATATCCAGAGTCCTCCCTTGTTACTGCTGTTATCAGCATATCCTTGTTGCTGAGTAATGTTCTTCTCGAAGCGCCTTCTTGATCAAGGCTTTTCTGGCCTAAGCTCTAAGTCCACACGACGATCATTGCTTCATCTGCAAATATATTTAAAAAACCCTTTTAAAAACAAGCTTTTATTTAAAAACGTTGAACAAAGTAATATATATTGTAAAAGTCTGAGGCTTTATTTGAGGTTTTATTTTAAATAGGAAGTTTCAAAGCAGTATTTGTTACGTATGACTTTTCAAGCCTCAAGCTTTTTAAAATATATATATTTCATGTTTTAAAAGTATTCACTGATCATTATTTCTGTTTTTTACTTATTAGTACAGAATTTTTAAATAAAAGTTTTAAAAAAAGGTTTTTTTTAGATATATTTTATTTTATAATTCTTGATATTAAAACTCGTTTTTTATTTATCCGCCATCTTGGGCCACCATATCGAATTTAGAATGATGTCATGTATTCTATAGCTGTTCGTATTCTACTCGCCGAACTCTTTCATTTGATACCTATGTCAAGGCTGTTCTGAAGAAAAAAGTAATCTGTCATCTTGGAGCGTCAGCCATATTGTATTTAGAATGACATCACGTAGCTCATCGTATTCTACTCGTCGAATCTTTTCATTTGATATCCATGTCAATGGGGTCGTGAAGAAAATGGTAAGCCGCGAAGGAAATAAAGATAATGGTATACACTTAAAAGAAGTGTACGAACATAATTGTATTTATTTTCAAATTTTTGTATTCCTTAACTAACCGGTCTGCAAGAAAATAAAATTGAAGTTCTGTAAAAAATAAAAAAATAAAAATATAAATCAATCCGGTTATAAGACGGAAGAAAGAAAAACTGCCTATTCAATAAGTGGTTCAAAAATGTCGCCCCTTTGTGCTTCGCAAAAACCTAATCTATCGTGTAAAACTCAGTTCTTACGCGTTCTAAAACTTCATGGGAAATATTATTTAGGACTTGTATAATTATTTAAATTGCCCGTAAATCATTTAAATGTCGTGGTCTTTCATGTTCATGTCTGTAAACAGTTTGTTTTAATTGTTAAATATTTGTTGGCATTTAAGGAACCGTTTATAAAAAATGGCCAAACGATGGAATCGCCTAAAATACTAACCCAAACATTTAACTTCTCGGGATACTGCATGCGCACAGGAATACTCAAGTGCTTATTTTCCGTAGACCAATAACGATATAATAATTCAATTCACACGTGCGCATTATAATTTATGGGCGGGGCGTCCTGCCTACATAATTTATTGCTACTCTATCACGACAAACAGAGAATAACGCTCATAAAAGCGTTATGAGTGTTATTTTAAAATGACATATCAGTCTGGCAACTATGGACATAATATTTCTCTGTCAGTTCCCTTTACTTGAAGAGTTTATTCTTTTCTATCTTTTAATGCTCGGTTTTGAAATCTTGGACTTTCCCACCCTGTATGTCGATATATAAACGAAAACCCTGTATCCGTTCCAACGAATCACCCTGTATGCGAGCAATAAGGATCTCGGAGTAGGTCCGTCTGCCGGCTCTACCCAATTTCTGTCCGTCTAAAGTTTTTGTCTAGATAATGGAGCTCTGGTCCGCGTACGGGTAACGTATCTCGTTCCACTTAAGTACACAATAAATATCGGGGAATAGCCCGACCCGAACATACATCAGCCGTCAGGACGGAGGACGCCCGCACCATCTTCGGCTTATTTCCTTGGGGTCGAGACGTAATGCGTGCCGCTGACCCAGACCGCAGGCCGCGGGCGCTGCGGAGGATTCGGATTTCAGACCGGATCGTATGCTGCGCCTGCTACGCTTTCCGCTTAAAAACCTCCGTGTTTTTGTTGCAAATCGGGTTTGTTTGGTGGGCCGCCTCGTCTTCCTCCTTGCCGCTTCGCACGGATTCAGGAATGGATCGGCGTAGATTCAGGAAATCCCACGAAGGTGGATGCTAAAACTGTTGATTTCTGGTCCTGAGGTTGATTTTTGAAAAAATTATTCACTACCATGCAAAAATTTTCAACCACGCTTTAAAAACCTAATATATATAAAATTACATACATTTACAAGATAATAGTATGCTGAAAATTATTATTAGCTTGGATTTGTTATGAATTTATGGCCAAAAATATAAAAATCTGCTAAAAATGGTGACAACTAAATGTTCGGAAAGTCGAGAAACCTGCTCTAAAAAATTAAATAAAAATTTGTTGGTGCCGCGGTAACCATTAATTTCACAATTACATCTGCCAGTCACAGGTGATTTCTGGTAGTTCTTGCGAATATTCGTTGTTTTTAAATAGAAATGGGCCGTGGACGTGCGACTGATCAAAAATGGGGCAGTTCATTGAAAAAAAAATACTGTGGTGGCAAAAAAATCCGCGAAATTGCGGAAGAATTGTGCTTTGCAAAGTTTACTGTTGGGGACATATTAAAGCATTACCGCGAAACTAGAAATTTGGATGTAAAAGGTAAAAGTCCTGGAAGACACAGACTTGTTACTGAAAGGAGCCAAAGGTTGTTCTTGAAAATTTGCAAAAAAGTCGACGGAACACCTTAAGAGATACAACAGCGCAATGGAACTCTGAAACAGGAGAAAGGCTATCCCGCGAATGTTGCAGAGAATACATTCGTAATCTGGGCTCAGTTTTTATAAGGTATTACTATTTTATTTTTCAAATTTTTAATTTTTCCATTTTCGAAAGTAATCGTAGGCTAAAGAAAAGCCTTTATTAACTGAGGCAAAAAAAAATCGACTGAATTGGGCCAAATCGAAAGTATCGTGGACTATAGAAGACTGGTCAAAAGTAATTTTCAGTGACGAGTCCAAATTTTTCTAGGAGTAGGCGATCATAGAAAAAGAGTAATATGGGCGATGGGTGGTGTGGTAAGTAAAGCACTTTAGTCGGCTATATGTACAGTGATTTATTTACATATTTACAAGATATGCAAGACCGGAGAAGTCCGGTAAATCGCGGAGATAGACTCCGGTGTGTAGCCGGTGAACGGTAAAGATGAACTGTCGAGACTCTGTCCAAAACTAAACTTAAAATCCTTAAACTAACAATCAGCCACTGACCAGGTAGGTTCCCCGAAACCAGTCTCCAATAAACAGTTGTAAACTGAATTAGGGGAAATCCCAACCGCAGGTCAATTTGGGAAAACCAAACTATTATGCGGGTGTTTTTAACAGAAATCAAATAGGCTGTATCACGTATTTACATAAATCTACAAACGGTAAATGCCGAAACGTGATAATTAGGGTTTTACAGGAATTTATATAAATAGGTAGATTCGTACCTACCACGTACATAATTCAACTAAAATTAGACCCTACCTATTAAATAACAATAGACCCTACAGTAATAAGAACAAAAAGTGAAGCCTTTCATAAGGACTGCCTTAAACCAACGGTAAAATTCCCGAATGCTGTCATGATGTGGGGATGTATGTCCGCTAAAGGTTTGGAACAGTATGAGGTCATAGAGGGTACCGTCAACGCTGACAATATACACAAATACTTACGAATAGCTTATTACCGACTGTTCAGGATATGTACCCAGACAATAATTTCATATTTCAACAAGACGGCGCAGCTTCCCATACTGTAAAAAAGACTAAGTGGTTCGGGGAACAGCATATTAAAGTCCTGTCTATATTAAGTCCAGTATATTAAGTCCTATAGTTGGGAGGGGAGTGCTCAAGACCCATTCTTAGGTAATATTTTGTAAGTCGAAATTTAATATTAAAAATCTAGTTTTATTTCGGGTTCCGAATATCTTTCTCATTCTATTAATTATCATAATAATATTCCAAAATCTACCCCTGGGCGAGAAGCGGGTGGCCCTGTCTATTCCCTCATTATTTTATATCCTTCCTTAAACCAATAGTATAATTCGTGGCTAATACACTTAACGTGTGAGGTCAATAATCAGAAAAAAATATTCCAAAGACTAAATAGTTGTCTAATAATTATATCATAGTCATCTATATCTGATAGCAATAAAAGAGTATAATCTAAAATATCTGTTAAAAAATGAAAATCTTTAATTTACGTCAAACTGTGACTTTTAGTGTGACTGATCCTTTTTAACATTTTATTAATCTGAAAAACGAGATAGAATCTTACGTAAGAAGGGGGAGGGGGGTTCAAGATATCATATGTACCCTTACATGGGGGAAGGGGGGGGGTCAAAAATCGCCAAAATCGTCCTTACGTAATTAATGTATGGCCCCTTACATTATATCTAATTGTTTATTAAATAACAATATGAATAAATGAAATAAACAACTTACGCATGCATGGCGAGTTAGAAATCTCTTGGTTTATTTATTATTATCGCAAACGCGATTAAAATAATAACAAAAGTATTTTGGCGACTTTCCGGTACTTTGTTTAACGACTTTTTCCGGCAATATAATTGTGAATGGTAAAAATGGTCACTTGGTTGTTTTGTAACGTTTAGGGAGGGGGAGGAGGGGTACAGAAAAACGTTACGGCACGTTAAAAGGGGGGGGTTTGACGTTGAGGGCCGTCCGGGACGCGAATCGTCTTAAGTCGTTCCCCGTCACTCTTTAAATCATTTAAACAATTTAAAAACTTTTTTAACATTGCATAAACTTCTGTAAAAGTTCCCCAGTTTAACAAGAAACTTGAGATTAACCCGTTGCTCCATCTGAACACTTTTTCGACGCGTCATTGGTGCGTAGACTAATTCAAACAACTGCTACAGTCAAACTGAGCGATACACTGGCTTGTCCAGCGAGCTCAGGATGGGGAAAGTATCACAAGACACAGTTCTGTTCAAACTTGTCGCGACACGCTCGCAGCGCGGTGGTAGCAACATCAATTCGGTTATTATGTATATAGCAAAAATATGAAGTTATGCAAGCGAGAAATTTTTTTACGAACTAGATCAAGTATGTTTATTATGCATTTCGATGCGCTGAATCCGAATCTGACGTTGATTTAGCTCGTCAACCCTCCAAATTTAGAAAATCGCTAAAAATCGTGAAAATTGAAGTTATGAAAACGAAAAAAACTTTTGAACTAGATCATGTATGTTTTTTTTGTGTATTTTGGTGCGCTGAATCCAAATCACAAGTTGATTTAGCTGGTAGGCCCTTCAAAGTTAGAGTAAATTGCGAATAACCGTTGAAAATTCCTAAAAAATCGTGAAAAATTGCAATTATGCAAACGAAAAAAAAAATTCTTAAATTAAATCAAGGAATTTTCTTATGTATTTTGATTCACTGAATTCAAATCCGAAGTCGTTTTGGCTTGTACACCTTCCAACTTTAAATAAATTGCGAAAAAACGCTAGTAGATTATGTCATGAAGTAGTAGATGATATCAAAAAAATAGTATTGTTCTTACTCATAGTAATAAACAAACCATGATTCCTTTCAAATTATACTATAATATCTGTAGATTGTAATTAGAATTAAAAAAAACGACCTTCCTTGATTTTACACTGTTCTTCGCTTGTATCGACCTCTTTTTTCTTCGAATGTTCTATGCAGTGGGTTTCTCTCGTTTTCTATTTTCTCTCGTTATTTATCTTCCTTGATCTTGATACCGATTCTCCATTTCACTTATGTCTTGATGAAATCGTTCTCTTGTTCTTCACTGTAGTCTACAAGGTTTTGAGGAAAGTAGTCAAGATGAGAGTGAAGTAAGTGCAACTTAAGGTTCATTAAGCAACCCAAATTTTTATAGTTTTCCAATAACCCTTCTAACCAAATTCTCGTAATTCTCAGTCTTATTATTTCCCAAAAAATTCTGAGAAATATTCTGAAAACTTTCCCAAGCTGCTTTCTCACTGTCATCATTTTTTCCGATGAAATTTTGGTCTTCAAATAAACTTCGAATATGTGGACTCTCAAAAATTGTGCCAGTAAGAACAATACTACTATTTTTTGATATTATTTACTACTTCATGACTGTTTTTTACGATTTTTTTAGCGTTTTTTGCAATATATTTAAAGTTGGAGGGTGTACAAACTAAAACCGACTTCGGATTTGAATTCAGCGAATCAAAATACATAAGAATAATATAAGAATATAATTACTTGATTTAGTTTAACAATTTTTTTTCGTTTGCATAATTGCAGTTTTCCACGATTTTTTAGCAATTTTCAGCGGTTATTCACAATTTACTCTAACTTTGGAGGGTCTACCAGCTAAATCAACTTGTGATTTGGATTCAGCGCATCAAAATACACCAAAAACATACTTGATCTAGTTGAAAATTTTTTTTTCGTTCTCATAACTTCAATGTTTACGATTATGTTTTTTGCAATTTACTCTATATTTGGAGGGTTGACGAGCTAAATCCAACTTCAGATTCGGATTCAGCGCATCGAAATACATAATAAATACTTGATCTAGTTCGTAAAAAAATTTCTCACTTGCATAACTGCATTTTTTTGTCATTTTTAGTGATTTTTAGCGTTTTTTTGCAATTCATTCAAAATTTTGAGGGTGTACGGATTAAACCGACCTCAAATTCGGATTCAGTGCATCGAAATACATAACCCTAGATGGGTCTGGTCAAAAGTAATGACCACTTTTTTTTGTGTGCCGGTGTAATTTTGACGGTTTTCGAAGAATTTACTGTGGAAGGTAAGGCTACTTGAAATTACTGACTGACTGACATTTCTCAAAGTTACGGCCATTCCTACCAAAGCACCCGGTATTCGGATCTCTGTTATTTATAATGAGCATTAAAAAAAGTCAACAAACCTGGCTATGAACGAGAGAGATGGAAATAACGGTCATGTCGACGTTCGAAGCGGAACTTTGTTGTTATCAAATTTTTGACAAGTAGCTGTCACAATTGTAAAATAAATAATGGCTGTCATATAATGTGACAGCTTTGACAATTAAATTAGGTTATACACTTATGAATAAGAATAGAAATACGTATTTTTTGCTGGGTCAAATTTGATGTACCTATGTTTGTTTTTGGATGGCTCCTTAGAAATCGATTAGCAATTATAAACACTTTAAATTCAGAATTATTGCAGCAAAACCATAAAACACAAATGCAAGAGAATTGAAAATAAAAGTCGGAATTGTCACTGAATGTAACTTTATCTCTAATCGTGATTTTTCACTATGGCCAGCCATTTTGAATAAGCCCTAATGGATCCACTATATTAAATTTAAAATATTTACAATTCGATTCGGTTTCAGCGAACTCGAAAACATGGGAATCGACAGGCCTACAATTTTTTTTGTGTAGCTCTCTTTGTATCTAAGGTCGGTAAGGTAGGTAGTATGAACTATATTGCCGTTAGTTAATGTCAGCTGAGAGCTGTGGTTTACCTACTATTCTCATTTTAATTATTTTCCGGTCTTATTTGAAAACAGTCAATTTTGCAATAACTCCTATAAAATGTATCTTATTATTTTATTATGGCAAGTAAGTTGATATGTTGTGCTAACGATCCTGATATGTTTTGTTACATTTGTGGTGAATACATATTGAAATATCAGCGAAAATCGATTACTGACACTGTAATTCGTTTGTATTTTGCTTACTTCGGTATTGAAATTCGCAACCAAGATAAAGTGTGGGTGCCTCATAGTGTTTGTAAAATATGCATTGAACATTTGCGGTAATGGGAAAAAGGAACGTAAGAAGAAGAAATCTTTGAAGTTTGGAGTACCAATGATTTGGCGAGAACAAAAAAATCACCATGACGACTGTTATTTTTGTATGACGAATCTAGTGGGCATCAACAAAAACAATCGCTACAAGTGGAAGTATCTCAATATTTTTTCAGCTATAAGACCTATTCCTCATTCAGATACTGTTCCAATACCAGTTTTTCATCAGAAGAAGATGATGATTTTGAATACTGTGAGTTGCTAGCATCAAGATTAAAAAAAAATGCCTTTCCTCTGGTGTATGAATTACTTCATATCGCACGAGAGAACGAAACTTATTGCAATTTTTTTCCTCTGATGGAAATTTGGTATATTGTAATGATGTGAACGGCTTGCTGACTTTCATGGGCTTGAAGACTTATCACGCAAGTGATTGGCACCTCTTTATTGACAGTAGTAAAAGAAGTCTCAAAGCAGTCCTTTTACATAATGACAATAAGCATGGTTATATTGCCCACTCTAAATCTATGAAAGAAGAATTTGAGGTAATTTCAGTTATTTTACAAAAAATAAAATATTTTGAACGGCGATTTGTGTCGACTTGAAGATGGTTAATTTTTTTGTTGGGTCAACAGAGTGGTTATACGAAATACCCTTGTCTTATTTGTTTCTGGGACAGTCGAGCCAAATCAATTCATTGGACACAAAAAATTGGCATGTGAGAGATGTTCTTGTTGTTGGTGAAAGAACTGCCATAAATCAGCCTTTGGTTCCCCGAGAAAAAAACAGTCTTCCACCTTTGCCCATAAAGTTAAGGCTCATGAAGCGATTTGTTAAAGCTCTGGACAGAAATGGTCAATGTTTTAAGTTCATTTTCTCAGAAATTTCCTGGATTGAGTACTGAGAAATTAAAAGCAGGATTCTTTGATGGGACTCAAATACGTCAATGAATTAAAAACTCTACAAATTTTGAAGCTTCTACTTGACTTGCGTGGAAATCTTTTGTAGCGGTTGCACAAAACTTCCTTGGAAACTACAAGGGTGATAACTATAAAGAGTTAGTCGAGGAAATGCTTCTTAACTTCAAAAATTTAGGCTGTAATGTGAGCATAAAAGTGCACTACCTCCATAATCATATAGATCACTTTCAACATACTTTAGGAGATCTTAGCGAAGAAAAAGGAGAACGCGTCCATCAAGATATAAAAACTATGGCGATGGGTGGTGTGGTAAAGCACTTTAATCGGTTATATGTACAGTTATCTATTTACATATTTACAAGATATGAGAGACCGGAGAAGTCCGGTAAAACGCGGAGATAGACTCCGGCCTGGAGCCGGTGAACGGTAAAGATGAACTGACGGAGACCGACTGTCCAAACGGACAGTAAAGTCCCCTAAACCAACAATCAGACACAGACCTATTTAGGTAGGTTCCCTGAAACCAGTCTCCAATA
Organism: Aromia moschata; assembly: GCA_029963805.1. Taxonomy (NCBI): domain Eukaryota; kingdom Metazoa; phylum Arthropoda; class Insecta; order Coleoptera; family Cerambycidae; genus Aromia; species Aromia moschata. Next base: position 118,449 of record JAPWTK010000826.1, on the reverse strand, counting down.
AATAGTTGTAAACTTAATTAGGGAAATCCCAACCGCAGGTCAGTTTGGGAAAACCAAACTATTATGCGGGTGTTTTTAACAGAAATCAAATAGGCTGTACCACGTATTTACATAAATCTACAAACGGTACATGCCGAAACGTGAGAATTAGGGTTTTACAGCGATATACATAAATAGGTAGGTATCTACCTACCACGTACATAATTCAACTAAAATTACACCCTACCTATTAAACAACAATAGACCCTACAAAACAATGGAGAAAAGGTAGCAAGGCAAATGGGACATTCATATGATTATTGCTGGGGACTTCCCAAAATAAATTTATATTTTTGTAAAAATGTGTTTTTAATCTTATAAACTAGAGCTGACATACAACATTCGACTGATTTTTTTGTATCAGCTCACATGACATATTTAAAATCAGGTCTAAAATCTTAGGCACCAAAATGCATGTAGACCAGTGATATATTGCGTGTAACTCGCTAAGATTTTTTATCCAGATAGAATAGAATTCTGGACCACTGTGAGGCATTAGATAACCTTGAAAATAGCGAAAAACAGCGTTTTCAGCACTTTTAGGATACCTTGAAAATCTGATGTGATGAGCAATTCTGATTCAGCACGAAAAATTACGTCAGTAATTTCTAGTATCTTTGCTACTGACTTGTATTCCTGTGTTATTTTGTCCCATTATTACTTTTTCTCTGGTCGAATGAGTAGGTAAATAGTTTTAGCTCAAATTTTACGAAAACGCAGTTTATTTGTCCGAAGAATATTACGTTTTCCAAGCGTCCCGAGTCTGTTGTTCCCTATTTTCAGTTTATATACGTCTCCGGGTCTCCGCCAACATAGCGGGGAGTAAATCTGTACGATTTGAGCGGCCTGTCATATTTGTGCATATTTACGTAGGGGGCAGCGTAAGCTGCGGGCGGCATCGCATTGTGGCGTCAGAAGCTATCAGCCGTCTCCAAGGCCCTCCTGATTTAAATAAGCCCGGACTGGGGCCGACTCCCGGGAATGGGATTTGGTTTTTGTCGCCAGCCGAACTTTATATGTCACTGTCTGCTACAACTACTAATTTAACTCGATATATTCCGGCCAAATCCTTAAAAAATCACGGGCATTCGTATCCGTGAAAAATAACACCAATCAAAAATGAATCATGGGATGCTTACAAGCGTGATTGTTGAATATATTTCCGCATCTATGTATATATACGTGGCGTGGTACGGTTGATTGAACCCACGTAGTACAGAAGTTCTAAAGTGTTCGATATATTGTTATTCCGTTCACTTTCGCCCATGTTATGATAATAAAGACACATAATAACACAATAAGGAGGGACATAAAAACACCTTATCTTTCAAAAGGTATTACTTCCTTCCTTCTTTTTTTTACTAGAGATTGCACTACTAAAGATTGTTTTTACTTACCCATTCTCTGTTATTTTTAACTTAAATTTTGCACTTCAACAAGAAATATTTCCTAAACTTTTTTGTATATTAAAGATTTGTCCTGTTTTAAAAAAAGTAACAAGAACCAGATCACAAATTACAGACCTATAGTTATTCTATGTAACTCTGGTAAACTTTTTGAAATTAAATTGTTCTTATTCCCAAATTTCTCAAATATCCCAAATTTCATTTTTCCAGCACGGATTTTAACAAGTAGATTAACAACCACTAATATGGTTAACTATATTAACAACCACTAATACCATTACTCAGTTTCTTAATAGTTCTTTAGATCGGGGTGAGCTAGTTGATATTATATCTGTATGTACATATCAACAGATTTATCAAAAGCCATTTACAAACATTAACATGGAATTTTGTTACAAAAGTGGTCCAACTTTCCAATTTTTTGAATTCTACTTTTCCAATAGATTCTGCATGTCAATTATCATAGTTATATGTATGGTTGCATTCAAGTTAGTGCAATATCGAGTGTACCACAAGGGACAGTCCTTGGATCTTTGCTGTTTGTTTTACTTACTAATGGTATTTGTGATGAACTTCATGTGAAAGCTTTGATTTACGTCGATGATCTTAAACTGTTTACATCCATTAATTATATTGTGTTCGACTACAACATGAACTTTCAAGAATTAATACGTCATGTGAAACTAATAAATTTATAAACCTACCAGTACCACCACGAAATTACTGTATCGTTATTTGGTTAATAAATTTTAATGAATAGGGTCTTTAATCGACCTTCCGAGATCAGAAAGATCAAATATGAGTCATGTCAAGCAAGTTGCAAAAGTTTTTCAGGAAAATCAAAATATAGCCAATACTAATCAAGTGCAGCTGTTAGTGTATTCTAGGTGTACATGTCATCAGCGTCAGTATTACTTTAATAATAAAATGGTCATACGTGCAAATGCCTAAAAAACTATGATTTGCTGACAAAGTGACTAATTCATCGGTGATTTCTTAGATATATTTTATGATGGCATGACCGTAATGTGTGGAGTCTGTAAGGAAAAACTGCTGTGTAGGGATAAAGTGATTGTAACCGTCACATGAATATTATGAAACATGAAAAATTGGACGTTTTCCACGAAACACCGAACTACTACACTTTTCTCGACGTGCGTTTCGCCAACCAAGTTGGCATCTTTAGGTGAAGATTAAAACTAAATTCTAGCCTACACACTTGCACTATTTATACTAAATTTATTGCCACGGTTCATTGAACCTTAACTGTCTTTGTTTATCAGAGTAAACAGTGGACTGGTGGGTATTGGACCATTGTCCTTATTCGTACTACTGTTACACTTAATAATTTCTAAACATTCAAAAGCATCCAACTGTCTACTGTTTGTTACATTTCTAATTATTTTAAATTATTTATGTCTATCCTATGGTTGTTGTCAAAAGCATGTTGGGCAACAACAGAAAAATCTTGTGTTGCCCTGCCCAACACAAAAAGTGTGGGCATAAAAATTTAGTAACGCAAAAACGAGTGAGAGTAAAGTTACATGTGTTTAGTTTATTTTGGCGCGAGAAAGTAATTTTCAATGCCTTTTTTACATGTGTGTGTTTTTACAACGTGGTAGCAATAGAGTGCTGCTTGTGTCACCATTCCTAAACGTAAGTATTATTTAAACATTGTTTGCAACCAAGTGTATGCACTGTAAGGTTAAATATGTATGTCACTAGCGATTATTTCTGTTTGGGGTACATAGATACATATGTATGAGGGGTACATTGATGCAGTATATCAATGTGGCTCTAAAGTGTATCAATGTACCTCTGCAATTTACAAATGTACTATTTTATTCGTATAAACAAGATTCAGTAAGTTATACGAGGACATGTTACTTGTTTCAGGTTAATGAAAATGGTATGTACTTATCACAAAGAGCATTCATTGACGAAGGAGCTATAAAGACTGCAATAACCGATGTTATTAAAAATCACAAATCAATTAGAGTTTCAGCTGCTGATGATGGTTTAAAACCCTCTACACTTCAACATAGAATCGAAAAGTATAGAAAAAATCATAAAAATGAGAATCCAGAAGTTTCAGATGAATCTGGGCACGAAGAAGAAGCTGCGGACGGAAACCAAATCAGAATATATCACTCTAAATATACAAGTTATACAAACAACTAGACAGAGGCGAGAAAGTCTCGTATTTACACCACAACACCAGAAAAGCACGATTAGAGGACATCGCTAAGAAAAGAAATATGAAAAAAAATTAAGCAAGTAACCAAGAAGGTGAAATTATTAAATTTCACCTTCTCCACATTTAATTATTAAATTTCACCACATTCATTAAAGAAATGGTCCGAAATGTTCCAAGTTCATCCGAAAGTGACAGTGAAGTGGAAATGAGCTTATCTGATTCAATTAACGATGTCATTGATGAAGAACTACCATTGTTGTGTGATGATGAATTAAATGTAGGCAATTTTGTTGTCGTCAAGTTTTTAACAAGGAAAATAGCCGTACACTTTGTTGGACAAATTGTCACGATTTATAATGACCATGAAATAGAGGTCAATTTTTTTCCGGAAAAGAAAAACTGGCATAAGACTTTTTGTTTTTCTTAACGTTGAGGACATCAGTTTAGTGCTTCGAGGAGATGTCGTATTCAAACTCCCCAAATCCATTGCTGCTGGTGGTACACTTCGCCAAAATAGATCTTTTTTATTTTCCAACAGTTTCTAATCTTATAATTCAGTAAATATTGTACTACAATATTACTTTTTTCTCTAGTGTATTGTATGTGTATCAATGTTCCCCAGCACTGTATCAATTTACCCCACCAGAGAGGTAGTTTGATGCAAATGTAGACATTACAAAAAGTTGCAAAAACTCCAAACTTGTTTTTTATTTTTCCTTTAAATAGACTATCATATGAAAGACAAATACATAGCCTGTAAGCCTAAAATAAGAAGATGGAGACAAGTATTTTGTCTTGGACAAAATCATAATCACGACAAAAATTGTATCATTGTGCCTCCTCTCCCTATTTAGTTCAACATAAAAATAATTGGCCTTGGTTTGAAACCGTGGCAAAACAAGGTTTACTTAGAGAAGCGATTTTTCATCGTTTTTACAAAAGTGACTTTTATCTCGAGATCTAGATTCATCTATTTTTGTCGTCACATGTCCAGTAAGGACGTGGTCCGTAATCACCCTTTGGGCATGACGTTGCTTTTTGGAACACCCTGTATATTGACTACTCACAAAAATTAAGGCAGCAAAAAAATCTAAATCTCTCCCCGATTTTTGACTAATCTAGGTATTTCATTTTTTTTTCAATTTTTTTTATTCTTTTTTTTTTTTCAAATTTACTAAGTGACCGATGCAGAATTGAGAAAGAAAGTGAAAAAACTGTTTTTTCGATTTGTATGCAGATTAACAATGTTTACGAATAAAAAATCTTGCTCCTTTAATTTTTTTCAAAACTGAATAATCGGCCGGGAAATACCGCTCGATGGATCGATCTGCAGGTTTACAGGGATATTGGGATACATTGAGGTGTAAAAATTCCTAAAAGTCCTACCTACCTTACCAAAACAAAGGAAAAAGTCACTTTTTTCAAAGTCGATGTTGAGGGTGGAAAAAAATATTTTTTAAAAAATGTCTTGACAGGGTTTTTTAGGAAATTTATTCCAGTTTCCGAAACTGCCCTTCAGTTTCCTGTACGATCATTGGTTGCTGAGATATCGGTTGAAGACAATAGGGTCCTTTTTCGTTTAATTTCGGATATATCCGCGACAAATGGACGTAGCAAACATATAAAAAAAAGGAAATTGAAGCTGAATAAACAGGCTATCTGATCCATATGGTCGTTTAACAGAAAAAAAATTTCCGAACCCGTGGAGCGTAAAAGGAGGCTAAAAAGTGGTTGAACAAAAAATTTGTTCGCGCCATTTTTTCGGATTGCGCTAAACCGTGACTTATACAAAATGTTGGCTTACATATCCAAAAATTAGTCTTAGAGCTTCAAAACGATTTTTTTTTTATTCGCGATACGATCATTTTTCATTTAGATACTGCCCGTCCAAAATCGGAGAAAAATTTAGATTTTTTTTTGCTCCCTTAATTTTTGTGAGTAGTGTAGTTGATGAAAATATTTCACAAACACTCAAATCTAGGTAATATTTTCGGTTTTTCTAGCTAAGTAGACGGTTGGAAAAACGCATTAATATTTGATTAGCTCAGGAGACTTATTTCGATTTGTTACAAACATTTTTTTTCAAAATGTTATGGTCATTTTAATTTTGGGAAACAAAATGTTCCTATAAAATTAAATTAAAATGGTCATATCTTTTGAAAAAAAAAATATTTTGCAACAAATCGAAAAACGTCTCCTTATATTTGTTTCTAGATTATGAAGAAAAATATACTGCAAATATTCCACAGAGCGTTACTGAGATCCCAGGGAGTGCTCCAGTTTTTTTTGAAAATTTTTTCGCAAATTTTGCTGACGGTTTTTTCACTATAATTCCTTTTTCTGTAAGAGGTGTATAGTCATCACCTAAAAAAGTGAAGTGGGTCCTATGCGTCGTTTTCAAGATATGGCTAACTGAAATATCACCAACCGCCACTGATATTGCCTGATATTTATGACGTCTGTTGCGAAATTGTTGTTTGTTGAAACTCTGCAGAAAGGTCGTAGACCGTTATTGATCATTAACGTCAAGCATTCATGATACAGCGTGACTACATAATTTGTTTGTAATAGTAATAGTTTGTAATAATAATAATAGTTTGATTTTCAGCAATTTGTAGTCCAAGGTGTGTTTTAATTTTACGAGAGAAGGGTTAATTGAATATTTATGTATGTAGACCAGGCGGTATCTCTTTGAAATGAGGTAGTTTGGACTATTTTCATATATTTATAATGCATAATTTTTATTGGAATGCGTCTGGACTCTCACATAAAATGATAATTTAGATATGCGCTAGTTGAAAATGACGAAGATTAGCTAGAAAACTTAAAAAATAATATTCGTGTTTTTTTTCCTTGTCTTGCAGATAACTCGATAAGTATTAATTTTAGAGAAAAGTTGAGGAAAATCATATCCAAAAATTAGAGTCTTAGAGCTTCAAAACGATTTTTTTATTCGCGATACGATCATTTTTCATTTAGATACTGCCCGTCCAAAATCGGAGAAAAATTTAGATTTTTTTTTGCTCCCTTAATTTTTTGTGTGTAGTGTAGTTTATGAAAATATTTCACAAACACTCAAATCTAGGTAATATTTTCGGTTTTTCTAGCTAAGTAGACGGTTGGAAAAACGCATTAATATTTGATTAGCTCATTGCTTCTATTAGGGCGCCCTCAAGTAAAACTCTTCCACCTCCGCCTGTGCGTTCGGGAGTTCACGTTGACCCCGTAGGATATCGGTAATATAAGAAAGTAGGCCTATTAAAGGCACCCGTGGCCGTTTGTCATTCCGAACCACGAAGCGATCATTTCGTGGGTAGGAACGTGGCCATTAGCCCGGGGATACTCACGGGCGGGCAGGACCCGCGGGGGGCCGCGGGGGCGGCGGGGCGTCGGACCATCGATTCCGCGCCACCCCCTCTTTCCCCGGAAACGGATACCGGAACATGACATGTGTTCCTCGCGCCGGACGCGGCCGCCGGAGCAAGACGACGCTCCGCGTCGTTTCACGGACATTTTTCCGGCGATACGTATGACATTTTCCCGATGGGGAATTTCGCATCGAGTCCCCGTTGGAGCGGTTAAGGCTGATATTTGTATTTTACTTTTTATATTGAAAGAAAATTAATAATCGTATAGGAATAATTTGTTTTTACAGAAATGTGAGACTTATTAATTCGGGAAGCATACAGGGAGTCCACTTTTTCCACGTACAGGGAGTTCCCACATTTTTATATTATATAATTATCATTTTCAAGATAATTTGATAATTAATAGCTGAATCTATAGCGTTAATCGGGACTCGCTCAACATCTCCATGTGTGAAATTTGAACAAAAAATACACGGTACACGCAGTTTTTTTTTCGAATATATTGAATTTGAAACCTGCTAGACGAGTCAAGCGTGTCATGGAATTATGTCAAGACAGTTGAATGTTATCTGGAATCAATTAGAATTAATTTTCAGTTCCATATTGCCCAGTGGCGGTTGGTGATATTTCAGATAGCCATATCTTGAAAAGGACGCATGGGACCCATTTCACTTTTTAGGTGATGACTATACACCTCTTACAGAAAGGATTTATAGTGAAAAAACTGTCAGCAAAAGTTTGCGAAAAAAAATTTAAAAAAAAACTGGAGCACTCCCTGGGATCTTAGTAACGCTCTGTGGAATATTTGCAGTATATTTTTTTCATAATCTAGAAACAAATATAAGGAGACGTATTTCGATTTGTTACAAAATATTTTTTTTTTCAAAAATGTTATGGTCATTTTAATTTTGGGAAACAAAATGTTCCTATAAAATTAACTTAAAATGGTCATATCTTTTTGAAAAAAAAATATTTTGCAACAAATCGAAAAACGTCTCCTTATATTTGTTTCTAGATTATGAAGAAAAATATACTGCAAATATTCCACAGAGCGTTACTGAGATCCCAGGGAGTGCTCCAGTTTTTTTGAAAATTTTTTCGCAAATTTTGCTGACGGTTTTTTCACTATAATTCCTTTCTGTAAGAGGTGCATAGTCATCACCTAAAAGTGAAGTGGGTCCTATGCGTCGTTTTCAAGATATGGCTAACTGAAATATCACCAACCGCCACTGATATTGCCTGATATTTATGACGTCTGTTGCGAAATTGTTGTTTGTTGAAACTCTGCAGAAAGGTCGTAGACCGTTATTGATCATTAACGTCAAGCATTCATGATACAGCGTGACTACATAATTTGTTTGTAATAGTAATAGTTTGTAATAATAATATTAGTTTGATTTTCAGCAATTTGTAGTCCAAAGTGTGTTTTTAATTTTACGAGAGAAGGGTTAATTGAATATTTATGTATGTAGACCAGGCGGTATCTCTTTGAAATGAGGTAGTTTGGACTATTTTCATATATTTATAATGCATAATTTTTATTGGAATGCGTCTGAACTCTCACATAAAATGATAATTTAGATATGCGCTAGTTGAAAATGACGAAGATTAGCTAGAAAACTTAAAATAATATTCGTGTTTTTTTCCTTGTCTTGCAGATAACTCGATAAGTATTAATTTTAGAGAAAAGTTGAGGAAAGGAAAAAAGCTTTGTTATTAAATTTTACACAAGACGTTGTATGTTAAAAATTACCAGTGCATATATTGTTCCAATAATAGCAATAACTGGAAAAAAACTATTTTTTTTCATTATTTAATTTGACAACTTGAATTCGGAGGTCGTATGTATATACGACCTCCAGATCGTAGCTCAGAAAACTCTATGACATGATAAAACAACATATCAAATTTAATTCAAATCGGTTTGACAGTTTTTGCAAAATAATTTTATAAATCAACCCTTTGCAAAAAAACGCGATTTGTCTAATCTTTATAGAGCCGTCAAATAAACCTTTGAAAATAGAAAAACCGTTTATTAAGAGAGCCTAGGAATCTTTTTAAAGTTGCATATATTTTTTTTTACTTATAAACAATTTAAATAGCTCTAATAGTTTTTAATATTTTTCATACCATCAGTAATGTTGCAATTTTCCCCCTTTTTCCCAAAAGAAATCTTGGTGAGTCGCAAGTGTTGCAATTGTTAATTTTATATTGCGATATTTGTGAATTTTAGTTGCCAGGTTGCATAAATTTACCTGGAAATAAGTTTTTATGATTTTTTGTTCGTAGAAATTTATTTTTTTGCTTAAGTATTAGATATCGTTGAAACCAGAGTACTTTTGAAATAGCGCAACATCCAATATGGCTGCTAGCAGAAAAAAATAAATAGATGATGGTTTCAGAAAGTCGAAACATCGAAAACTGAACTTGATTAAAGAATTGGAATGTCCCCAAAAGTTGCCCTAATATTGGATTCATTGACTTAAAAAATATAAGTAGTAAAAAAGTTATAGCAGATTTTCGAAAATGCAGGTGTTCGTTTTTTTTTCAAAATATCTAAAAAACCAAAAAAGATAGAAGCATTTTCTAAGCGGCGTTAACCCTAGAATGGAAGTGTGAGTTATACTGACGCGTTGTAAAATTAAAGCTGTGCCATATGGGTTGAAGTGGTGTCCTCCTCCCCCGCTCCCAGCTGTTTTTTTCACTATTCACATTCCAAAAAAAACATTAACAATTTGTTGTGGAAAAATCAATCAAAAATCGAGTTTTTGATCAGGAAGTGGGGTTTTGGTGAGATTTTAAACCTTTTGTGGGTTCTAAATAGTAGTACAAGTTGCTATACTATTGAAATTTAAGAACTAACATTATAATGGAGGTTATTTATTCTTATATCAGTGATGAGTAAAATTGATTCATGAGACTTCCATTAAAAGGGGTTGGGAGGACACTTTCATTCCATGTTTGAGTTTCTCATAAAATAGTCTACATCTTTGTTACTTTAATCGTTTTTCTATCTCTTATAGTTTCTAAGACAGCAATACATCCGTCACCAATTTTGGACACACTGTGCATATACAAGATGTGTAAATTAAGTAATGAGACTGGCAACGTAGCGCCCGATCTAGCAAAACTGCGGAGACGGTACTTGGAAGATTAGGCTAACATAAGACTAGGTTAACATGTAATGCACCTTCAATACAAGTTTGAACTTAGTTCAGTACAAGTTAGTCATTTGTTTGTTCTTTGTGACTGTTTTTGTAAGTGCGTGTTAAAAAATGAGTGACATTAATTTTGAGCAATGATACAGCGCCTACGGAACTGGATACAGCGCCTACGGAATGTTTTTTTAAGAGCTCAGGTTTTTTGGTGGTTTAAGGCATTCTCAGAAGGAAGATATCGTTTGAGGATGAACAGCGCAGAGGAAGGCCCTCATCTTCAAGAACCGATGAAACCGTCAATAGAATACGTGATCTTATGCGTTCAGATTGTCGGTTGACGACAAGAATGATCGGGGAGAGTTAAATTTGAACCACATCACTGATCATCAGATTTTGACTAACGAATTTGGGATGAGAAAAATCTACGCCATTTCACTAAACGAGTATTTAGCCAGTAAAAACATTCCTGTGGATCCTCAGCTTTCTTATTCGCAGGAATGGAGTCCTTGTGTCTTTTTTCTCTTCCCGAGATTCCCGACGCCATTTTGGGACCATAGAAAACATTCAGACGGCTGTAACCGACCAGCTGAAGGCTATTTCAGTATATGAGTTCCAGCACTGCTATGAGAAATGGAAGAACCGTCTCCAGCACTGTGTGGCTTCCCAGGAAGTTATTTTGAAGAAGTTAATTAATTGTAATTCTATTAGAATAAATAAATTTATAAAATCAGTCTCACTACTTAATGTACACACCTCGTATACTTGCTCTTTTTTTTACTTAAAATTGCTGTAGTTAATACTGCTGTAGTAAATACAGTTTTTGAAAGTATAATATAAGAAACCTCCATGTGGAGAAAGCTTTTTGTCGGACAATGCACTGATTAAAAATATAAACACTTTAATGATTGATAGTTTCCTATTAATCTCAATCAATAATGCAATATCAATCTTGATGTCAACTAACAAATTGTACTAAAAATTGAAGAAAAATCATGATATATTTAAATTGTTCGACGACGAATCCTTCCTTATAAACGCATAATACAAACTTTGCAACGCGTCGTATTCGTCGATGACAAAGCGTCGCTTTCATCCGCGGAATGCTTTCTACGCAGACCACTTTTATGAAAAAATCCTCGACGAGCACAACGATATACAGTAAAAGGGATAAAGCTCACGCCCCGAACATTCCAATATAATGTTATATTCTGATCAAGCAATAAAACTGGATGCCACATCATTGTGTGCGCCGTTAGCATGCGAATTAGGGTGTTTCATTCTTTGATTTCTCGCGATACAACCTCCGCAGCCCATTCCGCTGACCTTCCGGCAGATACGCGATGCCGCCGGCATGAATTATGCAACACCTATTCCGTTTTTAGTTCGGCTACAAAATGCAATCGTCACACTCTTCATGTGCCGCCGTTGCCGAACATAACGTGATTCCGCTTCAATTATTCGCGGCTGCGTTGAATTTTACATTCATATGATACACTATAATAAGTCGTGGAAAGTCAAGAGTTAGTTTACTAAGGGTTCGGAAAGTGTGCTACAACGCACACTATACAACTCTATGATAATTACAGTAGAAACCGAATTTTTTTAAAATTATGTACGCGTGTATTTATTGCCCGTGCATACGTACGCAACTGACATATGTGCTAGCTATATAGCGTAGCGAGGATTCCGTTGTCGAAATTTAGTATTTCACGTTAGCTCGATGCGAGCGGATGAACAGTAGAATGCCAAGTTTAAAAATAATTTGCCGTGTAAATATTTCTTTTGGAGTTCGTTTAGTGTATTTACATATTATCTGATTTTGTGTGGATTTTTGTAATAATGGCACAGTCGTTATCATTTCTGAATATACTGAAAAATATGATTAAACAATACGAGGATTTTACAGTAGAAGAATCACATATTTTATCTATGTTCCTTGCAATCGTCGATATATATTTCGTAGACGCCAAGTGTTAAGAAAGTTAGATTCCAATATCCATCAACACAATGGTGATGCTGTTAGAAAAAAGTTAGTGAGCTGGTGCTGTTAGAAGAATTTTGGTTTGATTATGAGGCTGAATCGAGCATCATGGTATAGAATAAAGAGAAAGATTGTAACCATTTTGTCATAACAAACCCAGAGGGAACCTCACAGTCCTATAAATTGTTACGTTGAGGTTTATTGGATTTGAGAACTTCTGCTCACAGATTTTCAAGCTATGGGGATATTCGTTATGAGTCTGTTTGTTCATGAATTCCCATGAGTTATGCGGATATAGAGTTTGACTCTCAGCCTCTTAAGACTATAGGGTTATTGGGTTTGGTTTGAGGGTCTGGGTTACATGGCTCATTCTGGGTTTCTATAGTCTCATGAATGGTATCTTGTGACAAAAGCAACCATTTTTCTTTTTTATTCTATACCATAATTCTCGATTCAACCTCAAAAATGCCAAATTCAAGGTTTTAGATCATTGTTTGGAGTTAGAGACGACTTCTAATGTAATCCAAACAACGAAATCATTGCAAATTTTATATAGGAATGGAATTATGCAAGAATATAGTGATCCATTTACAGTTTGAAGATGTACTTTCTTCCTTAGTGCGACTTGAAAATAATAATCCATTTAGAGCGCCAAGGAAATTTTGTAGAACAAAAAAAACTTGTTTTTTCCTTTTTTTTTTTTGTTTACAAGCACAACTTTTTTCACTCAGTTATGTGTATATGTATGTACATCCATTTCTTAAAAAGCCAGATGTCAGTTTCAGCCAAAATTCAATCCTAACTACAGGATAAACTAAAAGAATAACCCGTTACAACATCTGGCCATAATAGGCAGACAACATGTGTCTTCGCCTTTCACCACCTTTATTAATTAATCTCTATCAGAGGACGATAGCGGCTTACAACGGATAGGTTTGTGGTTATTAAATACGTAATTTGAGAAAACGATACATCTTTCATTAATGACAATTTGTTAAGCTTTGAGCACGGTATTATACACTGAATATTATACACTAGGAACAAAATTATTGAAATTGACTGAATATTATGACCAAATGAAAAAATTTGGTATGCTGACGATTATCGAACGATTTTATTTATTAAATGTTTGCTAAGGACACAGAACAGATAGTCAACGGTGGGAAAGTGTGGTGAATCCGGTGGATGGGGCATCACTTCAAATCTAACTGCAAGAGTTCAAGAGGCACATTAGCGTGGAGTAGCACACATTTTGTCCAGCTGGGCAGCCAAATTGCGGCGTCGAGCACAATAGACAGCAGCGGTGACGGTGATATTGTCCTCCAAGAGTTCCCAGTGATACATGCCAAGAAGACCCAACCAAATTGACAATATCACCTTTCTCGAGGTAACGTCAGGTTTAGGTAGCGATTGTGCAGGAGCATCTGCGTTTACTGCGTTACGGCTCTGATTTACATAAAGCACCCACTTTTCTTCCCCGTCAACAAAGATTGTTCTACAAGTCAAAACGACGACTGCGGGAGAGAAATTATGTGCAAATATTACTCCGATGCTGGTGATCGGCTTTGCTTAATAAACCAGATCGTGATTTATCGTCGATGCTATAGTCGCCACATCGGAAGCGCGCGAACCATCTTTTGCATGTTGCTAAACTAGGGACGTTGTCGCCGTACGCGGCGACACTCTCCCCACCACTCTCCAGCCTTGTCTAGAAAATTCCAGGCACTTCGAGGGAATGGCTCAATACTAATGAATCAATCGGATACATGATTGCTTGAAAAAATTAAATTGTCTTTTTTGATACTCGTTTTTTTACTTTACTCTTTTAATACTTGCTTTAACCGTTGTGATAAATACCTTGATAACTCAAAACCCGCCTCTTATTTAATTTTTCACAAAAAAGGCTTTCTGACGAATGAATAATAAATATCTAAATGATTTAAATTAATGTTACAAAATTTTACATATTTATTAGTAGTAGTATTATCTATCTAGCAATCTATATACCCTACTTAACAAAACAATGTAACAGTAGACAGTAAAGGTCTATCTAGAGTTTACGCTGTTAAATTGAAATAATTTCTGCCAGAATTTAAATACAGAATTTTCCTCAGAGCGGGAAATCGTTCAAAATAGACCAAAGACTGTGTTTACTTAAATGCTGAATGGTTACTTAAACGCGTGTATCTGTCATGTAATATTGCTTGTTTATTTGCCAAAAATCTGCCATTGTGCTAAAAATTCTTGATAATAAAATTGATCCAGTTGATGTTTTGGCACGACATGCAAAGACGTAGGACAAGAAGACAAGGACTCCTTTTTCAGTCCGATCGTGTCAACCGGTCTACACGTGCACGTCTGTTAGATATGTCGGCAGTCTGTGGGGCCTTTAAGAGCCTCTGTTCAGCATTCTATCCAATTTATCCTAGTACGCTTTTAATTAAAGTATACATGTTACATTTTGTGAGTTAAGATTGTGAGTTAAGAAGACAGAACCAACAACGAGACAAACACTATTTTGTATATAAAAAAAAACTCAGTTAAAACATAAATGACTGAATATTACAAAGAAGACATCATGAATTATTTACATGCAGAAGATTGTATGTCTTTGCATAATAATAGGTACCCCCTGTCACAAATAAACTTTTATAATGTGGTAATATTTTCTATAAGTAAGTTTGGCAGAAACGAGAACGCCACAGAGGCGTACGCATCATAAGTGTAATACGAGGTGTGTAAATTGAGTAATGAGACTGGAAACGTAGCGAACGATCTAGCAACACTGTGGAGACGGGACTTGGAAGGGCGGTAGGTTAACATGTAATGCACTTTCAGTACAAGTCTGAACTTGTTAGAGTCATTTGTTTTTTTCCTAGTACGTTTTAAAAATGAGTGACATTAATTTTGAGCAACGGTGTGCTATCAGGTTTTGCTTCAGACTTTCTTCTTTTTCAAGAGCCCAGGTTTGTCGGTGGTTTAAGGCATTTTCAGAAGGAAGAGAGTCGTCTAAAGATGAACCAAGCACCGCAAGGCCTGCATCTTCAAGAATCGATGAAAATGTCGATATAATACGGGATCTTGTGCGTTCAGATCTTCGGTTCATGACAAGAATGATCGGGGAAGAGTTAAATTTGAATCACACTACTGTTCATCAGATTTTGACTAATGAATTGGGGATGAAAAAAAATCTGCGCCAAATTGTTCCAAAAAACCTTTCGCGGAAACAAAAGGACACCAGCAGAAAAACGGGTCTTGACTTTTTTAAAATCGATTGAAAATGATCCCCATTTTATGGAACGTGTCTTTACTGATGATGAGACTTGGGTTTTCGAGTACGACCCGGAAACCAAGCACCAAAGCATGGCATGGCACACTTCAAGCTCTTCAAGACCCAAAAAGCAAGAATGAGCAAGTCGAAGATAAAATGCATGCTGATTTGCTTTTTTTGATAGCCAGGGAATTGTTCACAAAGAGTTTGTGCCTCTAGGCCAAACAGCAAATCAACACTTTTACAGAGAAGTTCTTGAAACACTTCGAAAAAGGGTCATGCGTGTGAGACCAAACATTAAGAAGAACTGGATGTTGCATCAGGGTAATGCGTCTTGTCACAGCCATTTCAGTAAACGAGTTTTTAGCCATTAAAATTGTGACTTTTCTCTTTTCCCGAGATTGAAAAATTTCGTTATTTTGGGACCATAGAAAACATTCAAACGTCTGGAACCGACCAGCTGAAGGCTATTCCAGTATATGAGTTCCAGCACTGCCATGAGGAATGGATGAACCATCTCCAGCGCTATGTGGCTTCCCAAGGAACTTAATTTTAAAGGAGACAACACTGAATTGTAATTCTATTCGAATAAAGAAATTTTAAAAAATCAATCTCATTACTTAATTTACACGCCTCGTATGAGAGTCTGTTCTCTGTTTTCTTCATTTTGTTGAGGGGAGACTATTTTTATCTATGTAATTTTTAGTATTTGTATTTAATGTAAAGTTATAATTCTTGTCTGTGTCAGCAAGGGAATAAAAAAGCGAAAGATATTTAAAAAAATTGCAGTACCTTCAAAGAAATTGCCTTTGTAAAAGAATATAGTGGAAGAAATGACATCTAGAACTCTTCGAATAAAGAAAAAAATCACCGTGAAAGATTGAAGATACTGAGTTTGATGTCTGACATTCTACTTAATAATATAATTAATATGTGATACGATTTCGTAAAAAGGGAAAACACAGATATGCCTTACAGGAAATGGTTTTACTGTTTCAAAATAAACCTATCCAACTTAAACACGTGTCTTATTTTATTCTTATCTTATTTCAATCAGAACTAAAGTCAAAAGAAAACCAATAAAATTGTATCAATAACTTATAAACGATAAACCATGATATACATACATAATTGTCACAAATGGTGTCTTAAGATAAAAAATCATAAAACGAAGCAACAAATTGAACATAATCAGATTAAACATGATATATGTAACATTAGAGAAATATTGGCACACTAATTAGTTCAACAAATTTCCGTAGTGGCGTTGACGTCTTAAATTCTGATGCGTATAGGATATTATTTTATTACGATTTTTGATTAAACTTAGTTTCACAACTGCTGGCTTTATTTTTTATTATTGTGTAGTAACTACCACAATAATAGAGTGTGGAACAATCAAATGGAATAAATTCCAATAGCTCCATTATTATAGCATTTTTTTAGAAAATCCTGAGAGACTTCAATTTTATAATTCTAAAATGACATCATGCGACGTAAAAATGTCATCCCTAAATTCAGCCCCTTCAGGTGAAAGCTACAACCATTAAATTTTCAAGTTGGAAATAGGGTCTTGTGATACTTCATTTGAAAGGTCTTTTCATTCTCTATTCAAAACTGCTATGGTTTTAAATTTTATTGCAGAAATTAACAATACAAAAAAAGTTTCTCCAGCGTAGGAAATTCGTTATATTAAAATAAAAAAACAAATCATTATTAATGCAGCAGATGTTCAAAATGCATGCCTCCAGTATCTTGGCAGCATCCTAGACGTAAACAGAAATGTCTTCTAACGTTAGTTAACATCTGCGGGGTAATCGACCTAATTGCAAGTGTTATTCTTCTTCTTAAGTCAGCTAAATCGTCGGGTTTGGTTTTGTAGACCATACTTTTTACATATCCCCATGAAGCCTAACGGCGTGAGATCAGGTGATCGTGCCGGCCATGGCACATAACCACGTCTCCTATCCAGCGATTTGGAAAGATTGTGTGGAGATATTGCCGGACATTGACTTCGTAATGTGCTGGTGCACCATCCTACTGGAACCATATTGCATTACCTGGAAGTTGTGGGTTTCCTTCAGCTGAACACGAGTTTGCCATCGTCGGTACAACCTTATTTTGGAGTAGCGTTAAATAAGTTTCTTCATTCAAATTACCGTCAATGAAGAAGGGACCAATGATATTTTCTCCAATTATTCCTGCCCAAACATTAACTTTCTCAGGGTGCTTGCGCTTTTTTGTCGTTCGATTGTCAAGCAAAAAATTGTACGTATTTATTAGTAAGTTTTATCTTATAGTAGGGAATGTCGGCAATTACAGACATTTATTTCTTATTATTAACATTTCAGACCTAAAATTGACAAATAGTGTTACTTATAAAAGTTTTGTTTTAATATAATAAATTTCCTACGCTGGAGAAACTTATCTTTTTTTTCTTGTTAATTTCTTCAATAAAATTTAAAACCGTAGCACTTTTGAATACAGATTGAAAAGACCTTTCAAAATGAAGCAATATAAGTCCCTACTTCCAATTTGAAAATTTAGGGTTGTAGCTGTCACCTGAAGGGGGTTGGAATTTAGGGATGACATTTTAACGTCGAAAGATGTCACTTTAGAATTAGAAATAGACATGTCTCCGGGATTTTCTAAAAAATGCATAATAATGGAGCTACTGAATTTATTATATTTGGCTGTTCCACACTGACAGCTTATAGCAATACCCAAACGACATTCAAATGTTTTTACAAACTTTAATTTTGCAGACCTGTAAGATCGTAGCATTTGCCACTAATATTTCCCCTCAAGCAAATATTCCACGTTCCGGTTCTAAATATCCCGGATCCTTTACATAAATTCAGACCGAAGGGCCACTTGATCCCTAATTCATTCTTTCCACCCTTAAACGCTGCAGCATACCGGCTGGACCACTTGCTCTCGTCCGACCTCTGACCTTGCTCCGCTCCCGTTTTGATCTTCTCTATCGTGCATCAGCTGACCACTGACCTGAAAGTTCAAGCCGCATTGTACTTTTTACAATTACATCGATTTTAGACTTGTATAACAGGTAGGGTGCTTGCAGAAGATGAAAATGAGAGCAGACCCGTGTCAGGGGTCAGAGCGTTGTGACCAGCATCCGTGACCGACGTTTTACGCGTCAGGTTGCTAGTTCACTTTTTTATAGGTGCATAGGTGTGAAGGTGCAAATTGAATTATTCATATCTTTTTTTGATGTTCTGTTATTATGTGAATAAAATAGACAAATTATTTAGTATATTGGCTTCATGTCGAAATATAAAAAAATCCGAAGAGAGAATTAAACTTGTTTAGATCTTTCAGAATCTTACATAAGAGGATTAATTATTTATAAACATCAAAACGCAGTATAATTATGCAGTTATGTATACAAGGTGATTGATTGAAACAATTCGTTAAAAGTATTAGGGATTGCAGAAATAATAGTTCAGTAGGCAGGAACTAAAATCATCAAAAACTGCTCTTGAAAAGATAGGGCTAGTTTTGACGGTCTTCTATGTATTAGTCTAGTTATTATCTTCTAATATTTTAAATTAACAATTTGTGAAAAGAAACGTATTTTTTTCAAGAAATTTCATATGATCATAGTCGCCCTACTTTAGAAGTAAAAAAATAGTGAAAAAAAAGCACTTTTTCAAATTCAGCCTTATACGAACACTAAAAATTATCCACTGCCATGCAAACATTTACAACCACCCTTTAAAAAACTAAAATATATAAAATTACATACATTTGCAAGATAATATTATGTTGAAAATTATAATTAGCTTGGATTTGTTAAGAATTCATGGCCAAAAATATAAAAATCTGCTAAAAATGCTGACAACTAAATGTTCGGAAAATCGAGAAACCTGGCCCTAAAAAATAAATAAAAAATTGTTGTTGCCGCGGTAACCATTAATTTCACAATTAGATGTGTCAGTCACAGGTGATTTCTGGTAGTTTTTTGCGAATATTCGTTATTATTAAATAAAAATGTGCCGTGCGAATGATAAAAAATACTGCAGTGGCAAAAAAATCCTCTAGATTGCGGAAGAATTATGCTTTGCAAAGTCTACTGTTGGGGACATATTAAAGCATTACCGCGAGACTGGAAATTTGGAGGTAAAAAATAAAAGTCCTGGAATACCCAGACTTGTTACTGGGAGCCAAAGGTTGTTGGTGAAAATTTGCAAAAAAGTCGACGGAACACCTTAGGGGATATAACAGCGCAATGGAATTCTAAACAGAAGAAAGGCTATCCCGCGAATGTTGCAGAAAATACATTCATCAGTCTGGGCTCAGTTTTTATAAGGTATTCCTACTTTATTTTTCGAATTTTTAATTTTAACTGAGACAAAAAAAAATCGACTGAATTGGGCCAAATCGAAAGTATCGTGGACTATAGAAGACTGGTCAATAGTAATTTTCAGTGACGAGTCCAAATTTGATGACTGTGTAGGCGATCATAGAAAAAGAGTAAGAAGAACAAAAAGTGAAGCCTTTCATAAGGATTGCCTTAAACGAACCGTAAAATTCCCGAAGGGTGTCATGATTTGGGGATGTATGTCCGCTAAAGGTTTGGGACAGTATGAGGTCATAGAGGGTACCGTCAACTACTGCAAAAATACTGCAAAAAGGCGAAAAAGTAGTTCGAGGAAATTAAAGTCCAATCATGGCCATCAAACAGCCCCGACCTCAATGTCATTGAAACACTGTAGCATAAGATAAAAAGAGTTTTGAGAGATGATCCTCAAAGAACGATCTCTACTTTAAAGGAAAAAATCGGCAAAATTTGGGACACCTTTCACAGAACTCTGTCGAGGCTTGGTTGAAACAATGCCTGCAAGAATTCGGGTCGTAATTAAGGCAAAAGGTGACGTACCGCCTTATTAATACTTAAAACATTTTATTTCCGAACATTTAGTTGCCAGTTATTTTGTTATATTTTACTTGTTTTGTTAAATTGTGACATTGTTAATTTGGTTTTTGAAAACATTAATTAAAATCCACTTTTAAATTCTTTAAGTTCTTATGTACTGTGAGCTGCATTAGTCAATTTTGGCTTCATTACACATAAAAACAGTCTAATACGCGAAAAATGCGTTTGTCCGAACATATTGTTGTTAGGATTCGTATTTTTCAAGAACAGTTTTTGATGATTTTAGCTCCCTGACTACTGGACTATACGTGATGTGATAACTTTAAATAAACTGCTTAACTACCTACTGGGTGTTGCGTTTTTTTTTATTCAAATCAGTATATTTCTTCACGAGGACAGAAGTTACGCGTTCTGATCTCGTACCGGATTCGGAAACTTATTGTTTCATCCGAGAAGGGCCTAATTTTGGTAAGTGGTTGCAGCCAGGTCGTCGAGCCGCGATTCCTTCGCCGTCGCCGGGCCGAGATTGACGAGTTACATTAGCAAATGGCCACCCCGTGCCCGCCCGAGCTCGCCGGAATAGCGGGCGCCCCCTGCCCCCCGTCCCCCTAAATGGACAGCTGCTCTGGACAATAAAATTTCTCACCCGGAGGGCCGACGACGACGTTTTATCATTCGCCGTTTTGCTTCCATAAAAATATCGTATTTCTAATTCTGTTCGGATACGTCTCGGTAATCAATTTAAAATATATTTTTCTGTACGGGCGAATGTTTCCCGTCCCTGCCTACGTGCCCCGCGAATAAACATTATCGGAAAAGCCGGGGAAACGGTATTTTTCCTAGTGGGCCGATAGAGATGATTGGAGCAATTCATACACCGATGCGGTGGCGTTTTGGGAATATTTTTTAATGCGTCTTTTAAGGGGTATTCTAGTTACCAATTTTAAAAAATCGAATTTTTTTTTTGTTTCATATTTCCAAAGTTTAGACATTCAAGATTATATGCCCTTAAAAGGATTTTTCAAAATTTCAATTATTTTATGAGTTACAGCCATTTTTGTGACGCAGCATCGGCTCCGGTCCGACCGGAACAAATGAACAATAGACGGTAGACGCTGCCCGAGTACTTACGAAACACGAAACGTATTTAGTCGGAATCTTTTCGTTTTAGTATTTATTTCAAATTAGTTTTGAGCCAGCCTTCAAGCAACGTGGACGTGCTAACTGAGTAAAATTGCCGGAAACTTGTCTCAAAACTTTAAACGCGTTTTTCTCAAAACGACTTTTTTCAAGTTGGCGTGCACGATATCTCAAGTTCTAATGAACCGATTCATGTGAAATTTGGTGTGAATGTTCTTTATACATTCTCTCTTTATACTCTATCTGAGCCTCAAGCACGCTCAGATCAAAATTTTTAATTTTACTATTTAAAAAAAAATCGGAATTGTTAAAAAACATGCAAAACAAAATTTTTTTTTCAAACGGCCACCATTTTATGAAAATTTTTTTGACTTTTCCAACGTTCGGGCTATAGGGGCATCTATACTAATTAAGAATCCGTTCGGATTTTTTGTTTCAGTTGACCAGAAGGGTTGAAATCATGCACGCCAGTACACCCTTCTTTTTTGGACCCCCCCACTTTGCCAGCTCATAACTTTGTCAATTTTGAGTCTTTTTTTTCAGTTAATTTTTTATGTTATTTTAAAATATCAATAAACAAATGATAAAAAAATGGATAATAACAATATTTTTTGTTTCGTTTGTACAGAGCTTCAAAAACCGCCCGAAATCCATGCCTCTAGACTAGAATACCTCCTTAACTCCAATAGAAAAAGTGCTGAACATTAGTTCGTGCACGAAAGTTGGCGTGCACGATATCTCAAGTTCTAATGAACCGATTCATGTGAAATTTGGTGTGAATGTTCTTTATACATTCCTCTATTTGAGCCTCAAGTACGCTCAGATCAAAATTTTTAATTTTACTATTTCAAAAAAAATCGGAATTGTTAAAAAAACATGCAAAACAAAATTTTTTTTCAAACGGCCCCCATTTTATGAAAAATTTTTTTTTTTGACTTTTCCAACGTTCGGGCTATAGGGGCATCTATACTAATTAAGAATCCGTTCGGATTTTTTGTTTCAGTTGACCAGAAGGGATCAATCATGCACGCCAGGACACCCTTCTTTTTTGGACCCCCCCACTTTGCCAGCTCATAACTTTGTCAATTTTGAGTCTTTTTTTTTCAGTTAATTTTTTATGTTATTTTAAAATATCAATAAACAAATGATAAAAAAATGGATAGTAAAAATATTTTTTGTTTCGTTTGTACAGAGCTTCAAAAACCGCCCGAAATCCATGCCTCTAGACTAGAATACCCCCTTAACTCCAATAGAAAAAAAAGTGCTGAACATTAATTCGTGCAGATATTAGATAAATATTTTTAAGGTAACATACAGGGTGACCCATTAACCTTTGGAGCGCCGGAAAATCTTATATAAGACGCTCTCCATAGGCTATACAATCATTCTTAAATTGCAACGAAACTCACTAGTCTTTTTGGGAGGTCGTTGATCACGAAAAAAAGGCTTTGGGGTTGACACCCCCTAAAAAAGTACCCCCGATTCTGATATCAATGCAAGATTGAGTTTTGAGTAAAAATATAATTTCATTTAATATTTCATATGTGTCTTTGCACTATGAACGGTGGCAGGTACCCCTGAGGGAATATCTCGTGGACGCTTCTGATAGTAAACGAATGAAAACCAATTCTTGTTGCTATTTCCAGGGGTGTTTCTGAGTTAGACGATATTGGAAAATATTTTTACAACGCGTAATAAATTACTCATTTAGAATCAACTGAAAATACTGAAAACAAAAAAAAACAAAAATACTAAAAACTTAAAAAAAATATAGTAAAAAACGAAAAAAATGAAGGCACAAAGTATCTATACGTCCTCGTCGTTGGCTTCGGGTAATACTGAAGGAGAGACCATCAATCAGTCACACACTGAACGGCAAAATAATTCCAAAATCACCATAAAAACCAATCCGATTTTGAATCGACGGAGGGAAAATGTGTTTACGCTTCGGATTGGCTAGTGACAGCCTACTATGTTTTTTTCCAACATATTCTTGTAAATTATCTATTTCAGGAATACTTTTTTAGTTCAATTGAATTATTAACTGAGGCCCTTGAATGGCCAATAAATATTTTATAGTGAACGTCGTTTAAAATTTGATAAAATAATTTGCTTACGTAGTGAGAGAAGAAAGGAGCAATACATAATCTCCTCTGAAAAGGGTAGAGTATTATATACTTTATTGTTTGTAAACAAAATTCATCTTTCCTGATTTTGGGAGAATGTTCTACTCTCAAAAACTTATTACAAAGCAATATTGTAGATACTTACGGCAGAGACCGAGAAAAAATGATAAAAGGGGTAGTTTCTAATCAGAAAGGGTGGTTTTTGATGACCAGTGAATTCAGCAGCCCCTCAAATGGGTTTGTACCAATTTTTGTGAAAAAAAGTTTGGTTTTAAAAAATTTGTGACGAATCAAACAACCAAAATCATTATCGCCACTGTTTGCGATTACATGTATATGTATTTTTCTAAAAATGGAAAAGAGTTCATAGAAAAATAAAATATAAATATAAAATATGAATTGTTATAATTAACAGTAACCATAATAATCATAGTGACAGTAATACATTACACTTTTTTAAAAAAAAGGAACCTGTAAAGTTGTTTTGAAACTAATAACAATTTTCAACTTTAAATAATTATAGCTTCCACATTTCATATGGTTTTTGTACATTATTTACAACTTTTCGTAACTGATGATGATGATGCTCTAATCTCCACACATGCTTCCCTTATTCTGGTGCATAAATTTTCCCAATTGCCTGGCCGTGTTTTATAAACCATAGTCTTCGAAAAAATCGAGGGGGGTGGGTGTTAGGTCCGGCGATCGGGGCGGTCATCTAATTAATGGGCTTTTTTTGGTTTTCGACCTATCCAATGATAACCAATGACCTCTCTGTAAAAGTGTTGATTTACTGTTTGGCCTCGAAGCACAAACTCTTTGTGGACAATTTCCTGGCTATCAAAAAAAGCAAATCAGCATGCATTTCATCTTCGACTTGCTCATTCTTGCTTTTTTTGGTCTTGGAGAGCTTGAAGTGTGCCATTCATGCTTTGACACTTGGTCTCATCACCATTACACGTTCCATAAGATGGAACATGTCATTTTCAATCGATTCCAAAAGTCAAGACACCTTTCTCTCCTTCCTGCGAAAGGTTATTTGGAACTATTTTTGCGCAGATTTTTCTTATCCCCAATTCGCTAGTCAAAATCTGAGGAACAGTGGTTTTGATTCAAATTTAACTCTTCCCCGATCATTCTTGACCTCAACCGACGAAACTGAATGCAAAAGATCCCGTATTTTTTTCGACTTTTCATCGGTTTTTGAGGAAGAAGGCCTTCCGCTGCGTGGTATCTTCAATCGACTGTCTTCTTTCTGAGAATGCCTTAAACCACCGAAAAACCTGAGCTCTTGAAAAAACACTGTCTCCGTAGGCGTGTTGAAGTTTTGAAAACGTATCCGTTGCGTTGTGTCCAAGTCTTATGCAAAACCTGATAGCACACCGTTGCTCAAAATTAATGTCACTCATTTTTAAAAGGTAAGTCATAAAGGACGAACAAATGACTCTAACAAGTTCAAATTTGTACGGAAGGTGCATTACATGTTAGCCAACCGCCCTTCCAAGTCCCGTCTCCGCAGTGTTGTTAGATTGGATGCTACATTGCCAGTCTTATTAGGGGAAAGGAGGCAAATATCGACCATCGACAAATATCGATCACTAAGCCGAAAACAAAACTATAATGTATATAGAAATGCAGTAACGCGTTCAAACAATTAACTTCGCTGAAAGTCTCAGGCGGTCATTTATTCAACAGTTGTCCGAAGTGCAGATGCTAGTTTATTTTACGGTGGTTTTTTATTAAATTTTGAGTGTTCATGTTAGGGTTCATGTAAGGGTATATATTTTATCTGTGTTTAATGTTTGTACTACAGTTTACTTATGACATAACTACTTCAATTTTATAATAGAATAGTCGTTGTTTTCTAGCCTAGTTTCATGTTAATAAATAAAATTTGTTTCCAATCCTTGGCAGGCTAAAATCGATCACTCCGGTTGATATTGGTCCCAGCTGTTCAAATCCCATCTCGTACTTCTATCTATCATACCATCTAGTTCTAGACTACCTTTACCAGTGCCAGACCAATGTATTCATAAATATAATCTTAAACGCTTCGTAAATCTTCTTCCTCGACAGAATCAGCTTATTCTTGAGGTTTAGATCTAGAAGAAGTTTTAGAAAACGAAGTGACTGACAATGAAGACAAGACTGTACAATCCAAGAAAAGGGAACATAAGTTTTGCGGATAGAAGTCAAACTCATCGAACCCAGCATTCAGTTATTATGACCTCAACACAAGCCAAAGAAAAACTGGAAAAGAAGGAAGAATATACGAAAATGCAAGAACAAGTCCAAGAAAAAAGTTAAACGGTGCCTCGGCCAAGAAAAAAAGAGTGTGTGACGAAGATTTGATATGTCAAGATTTTGTAAAAAACGATAAACTTTGGTGGAGGTGTCGCTGCCACGGGCGTTGGACTCATACTGATTGTAAGGACATTTAAAAAGCTGATAATTATATTTGTAACAAATGCTAGAATACTGTTTTCATCTCCCTTTGTATTTTCTTTTAAGACAAAAATATTATACATTGGTTTTTAATAAATATTTTGTAGAAACACCTGGTCGACATTAGCCGACCACTGAGTCGATTTTTGCCGCCTGGTCGATATCGTCCGCCAGAATAATGTTTTTGATTTTTTTCTTCTCGCAAAAGAAACATTACATACCCGTTAGCTAATTTATTTAAGTAAGTCTTTTTTCCATAATCCTGCAAAAGAGTCACTTCATAACTGTAAGTGGAAAGTCACTAGAAATGTTTTTGCTTAAGTGGTCGATATTTGCCTCCTTTCCCCTACTTAATTTACAGTTCAAAATTATTATATATATACATAGAGAGCCACGGATGAAAATTGCCACCTGTACAGATTGATACTGGGTCAAAATAATGTGTTTCTTTCTCTCACTAACCTTAGCATCTTAAAAGCCCTTCGTCGGAAGTGAAATACGCAAGGGCCATCGAGTTATTGCCTTTAATTCCAACGGTAGCAGTTTTAACGGCCACCATCGTACTTAGAAGTGTTTACCCAAAGCGTGAAGGGCGAAGTGATTTCCATCCGGCCTAATTTGTTTATAAAAGCAATTTCATGGAGTGTTTCTTTCCCATTCCGTTTTATTCCGCCGTCTGTCCACTACTATAAAATTTCCGCTTACTGTCTGCCTTCCGATTCTCATTTGATAACGGAGCCCGGAATTGAAATATGACATATAACGCTTGCGAGATAAGCCCATGGCGTTTTCGCAAGATTTTAATAGTGCCATTTCGAATAAAATGCTTTGTGAACTGAGCTTGCATATGCGTGATAGTCGTTATCGTTTTTCAGTTTCCACATGGTGTATTAAGTCAATGAAGAGATGTAACTTTTTATACCAAGTGTTCCAACTATCGCCGATTTTCCTACAACTTGCCAAACACTAAAAAAAACTGGACGTTTTCCATCATTCAACAGATTTACAACAAACAAACTATGTAAGATTAAAACAGAAGTATTGAACTGAAGATTATGTAAGTTTAATCTTCTCCTGAAGATACCAATATAGTTGGCGAAACGCACGTCGATAAAAGTATAGTAGTTCGGTGTTTCGTGGAAAACGTCCAGTTCTTTTTTTCTACGCCGAAGCTTCCAGTACCCACTCCAGGGTTGCCAAAAACTTTCGTTACATATGTAGAAGTCACTTTAAACCATTTTTAGCTGTTTTTGATTTTTTGTTCATAACCTTGTAACTCAAAGACTTGGGGTATTTAACCATGTACAATCAAAAAATTTTGTCGTTTTTTGGGTCTGTAAGATTTTGAGCAACAATTTAATGAGGAAGACCTTAACACCTTTCCGTTTTTTGGGGTCGCTGATTACGAATCCGCCATTAGACTTGCGAAATTTAATATGGCGGATCCAACATGGCAGACACTGACACCTAAATCTTCGAAAATTTCTATGTAATTTTGAAAATTCACTCTTTTTCAGCACAATGATGACGATATAAAGAAACGATACAAATCTTTTTCCATTTAATATCAGATTTAAGGAATTAAAAATAAAACGTGTAAAAAATAAACCAAAATGCGAATAAAACGAAAAAAAAAAAACAAAAACAAAAATTGGAGCTTGAAACCTTGTAGAAATCTAAATGTGATTTTGAAAATTCACTCTTTTTCAGAACAATGATGACGATATAAAGAGTTTTGAGAAGAGCCCCATTTTTCTATATTATTCCATTTAATATCAGATTTAAGAAATTCAAAACCAAAAAATGTGTGAAAAAAAAAATAAACAAAAACGTGAACAAAATAAAAAAAAATAAAACAAAAATTGGAGTTAGAACTCTTTATGTCCTCGTCGTTAGCTATGTATTGTGCCTAGAAAGAGTGACTTTTCAAAATCTCATCAATATCTCCGAAGATTTATGTGTCGATGTCGACCATATTGGATCCACCATCTTGAATTGCGTGCATCTGATCTCAGATTCGTAATCATCGACCCCAAAAACGAATATATGTGGTGGTTTACTATGTTGGAAACTGACCTAGATCGAGATCTGATTGGGCCAAACTGAAGGTTATTTCAATATATGAGTTCCATCACTGCTATGAGGAATGGAAGAACCGTCTCCAGCGCTGTGTGGCTTCCCAAGGAAGTTATTTTGAAGGAGACGATACTGAATTGTAATTCTATTCGGATAAAAAAATTTAAACAAAAAATCAGTCTCATTACTTAATTTACACACCTCGTATTATCATGGAACTCATTGAGAAAGTCTTCTAAATAGTTTTTCATTGAAATTTTCATAAGCCACTTGACTTTTGAGTTTTTTTTTTAAACGTACGGATACTGTACTTATAGTGGCGGTCTGTGAATTTGCAGTTGTCATGTTAATGGTGGAGCATGGCACTCTTATTATATTTTTAAAGTTACCTTAGTCCAAAAGTTATTGGTAACCAAGATTCAGGATGTCACATCAAAAAACTGCTTTCAAAAACATTTTTTTTAAATAAACTTGATGAGTGGGAGTTTCTTGTGGAGAGGAATTCCAATTTGTTAATTATTTTGATGTAAATTATAGAGGGCGCTCTGTACAGCATTCTGAATGCATAAAAAATGATGTAAGTTTTTCCTCTTAGAATATTTATGTTTTTTATTGAAAATATCTATTATTCCATTATGCCATTATTCCATCATTCCATTATTGACAGAAAAGGTATACCTTTTAAAACTCGCTCCGATTGACCGTTTTAGAAATATTTGCGTTTCACTTATTCACTGCAACAACAAAGTTCCTCTTTGATGTACAAAAAAATCTGAGTAAGAAAAACATAAGTCGACTTAAATAAACAAAACTAGTTGTACAGTGTATTAGAAACATTGTAAAATAATAATAAATAATAAGAAAAAATATTATCAATAACATTTTTTTCAATTTTTAAATTTAAAAACACGAAAAACATTTTACATAAGCATATTTATGTTAATCGTCTTATTTTGAGTGACATAATCGTCAGCTGCTCTAATCCCATCGTTAATGGGACATTAATTGTAAATCTCACGCAATCAGTAAATCTTTTTTAAAAGCAAATAACTCTAAAACGGTCATTCGGAGCGACATGTAAAGGATGTATACCTTTTCTGTCACACAATGATAGAAAAATCTATATTTTCAATAAAAATATAAATATACGCAAAAAACTTGCACCTCTTTTTATGTACTCAGAATGCTCTTCTCAAAAAAACTCCTGATCATCAAATTTTGTAAAAGTAAAATAATTTTTTAAAGAAATTATTTATGGAAATCGAAAATAATATTTCAACTTTGACATTCTGTATCTTGGTTACTAATAACTTTTGGACTAAGATAAGTTTGGTTGAATCATAATATTTTTTACACAAAAAAATCTGTAGTTTTTCAGTGGGACACCCTGTATGTGCCTAATAATGGGACACCTTGTATGTAACTCACAATCTCTACTTTCTTATTGTTTTTTTTTTAATTTAGGTATATTATACATATTATTTAAGTAAGCTTCTTCCACCATGTTTGCGGCAACAGAGAGAGAGAGAGAGAGCAACGTATATGCTCTTACATTGTATTTTATGGAAGTAAATAGCCGTCGCTGCGGAGGAAGCAAAAAATGGGGTGGAATAATAAGGTCCAGTTGGCCACCCTCTGCGATGGCAGCGAGGGTGTGTTCCGTAAGGATAGCCACTCCCTGGTCAACTGCAGCAGCGGAGTCTGTTTCAAATACATAAACTCCCCCCGAGCACATTTATTACCAGGGATCAGGACCAGTCAAAAATGGAAATTCCGAATTCTGAATGCAAACACCATATTGGATGTATTCGGGGATTCGGCATGGTAAATTATAGACAATATCCTTCCAAATAAAGCCAATGTGACAATAAATATGGATGCGGTATTTTATGGGCATTTTAAGTAGTTCTAAGTTTCCACTGTGGAGGTTTTATGTTGATCGTAATTTTTAGTAAGGGCGGATCGGTACGAATGTAAATCAAACTCTAACATATTCCTTTATGAATAATAAATGAAATAGGTTAAATATGAATGGGAAATATTTTTTTTCTAAAAATAAAAAGGAAAGGAAACGAGTTTCAGACATTGTTACAAAATAACATTTACGTAGAAACCTTTGCTGAAGCCATGCAGCTAACAATTGTTTTTTGAGGTTCATTTGTATAGTAATTTATTTGTTGGTATAATTAGGTGCAGAAATTAAGGGCTATTAAAAAAAAATCTCAATTTTTTAGGTGTTTTTAATAGAGCTGTAACTTGGGGAAAATGGTCGTAGAGAGAAAAAAAGAAGAAGAATGAAGCCCCAATTTTCTGGTTTTTCAATCTTGAGTTTAAAATTTTTTAGCGTCAGCAGTCTGAGTAATCATCATAAAGATCTTTTATATATTTTAGTCATCTTTAAGTTTATCTGTTTTTGAGCCCTGTACGACGATTTTTCGCTGAGTTATTCCTGTTCAAAGCAAAGAAGTAATTTTTTATTTTGAATATCGATTACTCGGGAAATAATAAACGTACAGAAAATTCAAGTAGGATTTTGAAAACTGCAAAGTGTCCTCTACAAGTCGTAGTAATTGGTTTTTGCTAAAGAAATGTTTTCGAAGCAAAAACGTTGATTGAAAAAAGAGGTAAAAAAAGCATAATTAAGGATATTTGCATAACTTGGCATAACTACGAATAATGGGTAGACTCATAGATATTGACTGCAATTTTTTATCCCTAAGTACCCCAAAGAAACTCCGATAGTTTCAAAGCGTTGCGTTTTTTTCTTCATAGTGCTCGAAATACTGTAAAGAAAAAAATATTTGGTTTTCATTTGTTTTTTTTTTTGTTACCAAGATATTGGTTTGTGTACCTGTAAATCGGAACACACTCTGTGTGAGGTATTCCATGGGACATATTAAATTAATAACAAATTAACAGTATACAGTGTATCTCAAAAGTCATGCGTATTTCGGAAAATGGCAATTTTTGGAAAAATCGTTCGGACGGGACAATTTTGTTTTTTTGGGGTATGGACTTAGGTGAAGTTAAATTCTCAAAATTATAATCAGTGGTGGCGGGAGGGAGATTAGGTGTTTTTTTAACAGGCAACCACCTTTTTATTGGACCGTATTAAAGGCTTAGGTACAGTGTATCTCAAAAGTCATGCGTATTTCGGAAAATGGCAATTTTTGGAAAAATCGTTCGGACGGGACAATTTTGTTTTTTTGGGGTATGGACTTAGGTGAAGTTAAATTCTCAAAATTATAATCAGTGGTGGCGGGAGGGAGATTAGGTGTTTTTTTAACAGGCAACCACCTTTTTATTGGACCGTATTAAAGGCTTAGGTACAGTGTATCTCAAAAGTTATGCGTATTTCGGAAAATGGCAATTTTTGGAAAAATCGTTCGGACGGGACAATTTTGTTTTTTTGGGGTATGGACTTGGTGAAGTTAAATTCTCAAAATTATAATCAGTGGTGGCGGGAGGAGATTAGGTGTTTTTTTAACAGGTAACCACCTTTTTTATTGGACCGTATTAAAGGCTTAGGTACAGTGTATCTCAAAAAGTCATGCGTATTTCGGAAAATGGCAATTTTTGGAAAAATCGTTCGGACGGGACAATTTTGTTTTTTTGGGGTATGGACTTAGGTGAAGTTAAATTCTCAAAATTATAATCAGTGGTGGCGGGAGGGAGATTAGGTGTTTTTTAACAGGCAACCACCTTTTTTATTGGACCGTATTAAAGGCTTAGGTACAGTGTATCTCAAAAGTCATGCGTATTTCGGAAAATGGCAATTTTTGGGAAAATCGTTCGGACGGGACAATTTTGTTTTTTTGGGGTATGGACTTAGGTGAAGTTAAATTCTCAAAATTATAATCAGTGGTGGCGGGAGGGAGATTAGGTGTTTTTTTTAACAGGCAACCACCTTTTTTATTGGACCGTATTAAAGGCTTAGGTACAGTGTATCTCAAAAAAGTTATGCGTATTTCGGAAAATGGCAATTTTTGGAAAAATCGTTCGGACGGGACAATTTTGTTTTTTTTTGGGGTATGGACTTGGTGAAGTTAAATTCTCAAAATTATAATCAGTGGTGGCGGGAGGGAGATTAGGTGTTTTTTTAACAGGTAACCACCTTTTTATTGGACCGTATTAAAGGCTTAGGTACAGTGTATCTCAAAAGTCATGCGTATTTCGGAAAATGGCAATTTTTTGGAAAAATCGTTCGGACGGGACAATTTTGTTTTTTTGGGGTATGGACTTAGGTGAAGTTAAATTCTCAAAATTATAATCAGTGGTGGCGGGAGGGAGATTAGGTGTTTTTTTAACAGGCAACCACCTTTTTATTGAACGGTATTAAAGGCTTAGGTCTTTCTGATTAATTTGGTGTTCAACATGTAGGCAGTTGGTATCTCCCAATTTCTTTTTTTCAATATGATGGCTGAGTCTAAGCGCCTGAATAAAATACATTTTTATTGAAATAGCTCTTTTCATTTGATTTCAATGGATCAAATATTCAATCTGCTGATCGTCTGCAGTTTGATCCAGACAGTCGACAAACTCTGCATGTTCCTGTTTTTGGTGATATTAGCCCCATCTCCTGACGAATGCGCTGTTTCAAAATACTGGGTATGCACCTCTTCCATTCAATGTGAATTTTCGGCGGCCCCATATCGACAATTTCTTCTATTCCAGTAGAAAAATTCGAACATTATGGGTTTTTCTATTTTTTCTACAAAATATTCCCCACCACACAATTTGTTGAACACACAAAATTAATCAGAAAGCCTTCATACGGTGTAATGAAAAAGGTGGTTGCCATTAGAAAAAAAAAACAACCTCCCGCCGTTACTGGTTACATTTTTGAGAATTGAACTTCATCAAGGTTCATGCTCCAAAAAAAAAACAAAATTTACCTGTCCGAGCGATTTTTTAAAAAAATTACCATTTTCCGAAATGCTCATGACTTTTGAGACACACTGTATAGCACAATACACATATGCGAGTATCTATTCTTTATTTTATTTATTACGGTACATACATATTACAGTATATTATTTATTACAGTAAACATGAATTATTTTATATTTCAGACCATAGGTTCTCAAACATTTTGGGACCACTGCCCACATTATACAGGGTGAGTCATAACTAATGGTACATAGTAAAACAGCAGGATCCTCGGGCCAGAATAATGCGATTTAGCCAAACCTTGGTCCAATTGTTGATGATAACCAATCTCCAGGGTGTCAAAGGTTTAATTTTTTCTCTCTTATTTTCGAATAAATAGATATTATGGCACGAAATTTGATATTCGTTTTTTTTAGGTGAGAAATTTAAAATCGTTTATAGTTTTGATATGACCAATACAGAGTGCTACGTAACCACCTTAGGCTCACCATGCTTTTTAAAATGGCACCACTTTTTTGCGGCTCAGTATGTATATCGAATTAAATATCAGAAAAATCAATTCACTTACTTGTTTTACATAAAAATGGCATATCGATAATGGCATGTTTGTCCATTCTGTATATATCAAAATATTTCACTGACCCCGAAAATTGACCTGTTATTCTTATTCTGTTTGATAACTTTAATCCAGGCAATATAGCAGAAAAGTGCTCAGTTTTTAAAAAGAGTCCTGATTAAGCTTTTCTCGACGCGATAATTAAGTAAAAAATAGTAGAAATGGATTGTGTATGTTTTGGATAAAATCGGTATATAGGAACCTTAGTAAAAAATCGATAAATGTGCCGAAAATCGTTTTATTTTGCAGATTAAGGGACGAAAAATAACTTTTTTCGTAAAACAAAAAGATAGCACGTTGTAGCGTAGAAAAAACGAAAAAAAAGTTATTTTTCGTCCCTTAATCTGCAAGAAACCGATTTTTGGCACTTTTATCAATTTTTTTATTAAGGTTCCTACAGTACCGATTTTATCCAAAACACACAATCCATTTCTACTATTTTTTACCTAATTCTGTGCCGAGAAACCTTATTCAGGACTCTTTTCACAAAATAAACTATCTAGCCTGGACTACTGTACATTTTTTATAAATACACCAAATCGATAGGTCTTAAGACGCTAAGGGGTATCAAAGTTGTCAATGGAATCAACTTGAAAAATTCAACTTTGACGCACTTTATTGCTTTTATAATTACATAGAATATAGTACAAATATTTGAGCGGAACGGCTAAAACTACCTGCGGGTACAGCAGACAAAAACTCTCGTCCGTGATCCGAACCGAGGTCTAGCGGTCATTCACGATAGATCACGGGCGAGCTGGTTGACGCCCTCAATAGTGACGTCTGAAATGACGCGCAACAGTATTTGTTTTGTATAACACAATTTTATTATTTTTCTTAAATGCTTCTTTAACTATCCAAAAATGATAACCAAAAAGGTTTTATGTGGGGAAATTTTTTTAAGTGGTAGAAAAATTTCGGTTTTTCCGAGTGCTGTCACGGTGCTGTTTAACTAGTAATTTGTGCGTGTTCGATATCGGCGCAGTAGGGGGTCACTATTCCTTCGTAAACACAGTATACCTACGTCAGCAGGATAAAACTTCAAAATGCTCCCGTTAGATGTCTGTACTACTCGAATTTTCAAGCTAGACCAACTGCTAACGCCAGAAAAACTTGAAACGTTAAACGCGTTTTTCTCGAAACCATGTGTTTCGAATTGGCCGTAAATCTAGCACCTACAGTTTTCAACCAATCGACTTGAAATTTTAATTATAGCAAAAAAAATTAAATTTCTAGTGCACGCCAGTAGAACTTTTTAATTTATGAAAATTTACCGATTTTATAGACGAATTTCGGCCGATTTTTTCCGAAAAAATGTGTTTTTTCT
Organism: Aromia moschata; assembly: GCA_029963805.1. Lineage (NCBI taxonomy): Eukaryota > Metazoa > Arthropoda > Insecta > Coleoptera > Cerambycidae > Aromia > Aromia moschata. Next base: position 83,512 of record JAPWTK010000826.1, on the reverse strand, counting down.
CAAACTGACGCCATTTTATTTTAAATCAATTTTTCGAAAAGTTCTACGGTCGTTTACTAGATTTTCCGATGTAGTATCAAAATCTCTTTTGGTTTTTTGTTTTAGATGCATGATTGCGACCTGTAGGTTTACGGCCAGGGAGGTCATAAAAAAAGATGTTTCATTCCGAGAGCTGTTGTGCCGCCAAAAATATTTTTGTATACTTTAAGAGATGTGCAATGATGTCTAAAAAACCAAATTTCAATAAATTGTTTTACCCGAGTCAAGATAGTTCAAATTTTGGGTAAACCTAGACAAAAATAATATAAAGCTAATATTTGGTACAGATCATAATTGAGGTCTAAATAGTAATATACAAAAAGTCCTGGAGAATCCTCCTTCCGCAACCCCCTTTTTTCGCCCCCCTTTAATATTTTGGTGATTTTCTCGAAAACTATCCACTTTAAGGAAAAATTTGATTGAAATGAGCATTTTTTGAAGCTGACAAAATTTCCCTTCCAACGACGTATTGCGAGCCCACTATAGTATCACGTGGTACACACCAATGGCGATGGCGTATCAAAATAAAGCTGTTCCGAGATTAATTGGAATTTCTTGAAGGACAGTCGAATTTACTGATTTTACCAAAAACTATAAGCTTGACTAGAACCAAAAATATTGAAACTGCTGTTTAATTTGTTTTTATTTAGTTTCAGAACAACATTTTAAGATTAATTTTAACTTTCTCAAGAGTAGAATCTTCTGTAACAGTTTCCATAATATTATTGCATGTTTCGCCATTGCAAGGGGAACAAAATGTGCTACACTTTTGGCCTGAGTGTCTACAAGAGCATCTACCAGCACAATTGGTTTTGCAATGGCAGTAAACCAGAGAGAAGTGATGCGGGTGCGGGAGGTAGCGCAGTTTAGACAGGCAACAATTATTGTCCTTCGACTAACTTCAGCCCCATTCAGTAGACGGTAGTCGGTTTCCCAGCCACTCTTGTACCTTAAAAAGCAATAGAAATGACACAAATAAATTTTTCTTTATCCGTTGCTCACCTGAAGGTATACTCTCAGCGAATGTTGGGCACATGCTGCTTTTGTGGGCGGCAAACTGGATAGATCTAGGAGTACAGAAGGCGATTGTCTTGCCATTGCTTTATTATAAAGATGATGGCGAAGATTATTGACATCTCCAAATTTTGGACCATCAGGATAAAGAGATCTGACAAACTCTTCCCCACATTGTATCACATTTTCTTGTAATTGATTAGGTACATTAAATATCTCGCAAACTTTATTCCTTAAAAAAAAAAAAAAAAAAAAAAAAAAAAAAAAAACTGGACGTTTTCCACGAAACACCGAACTACTACACTTTTCTCGACGCGCGTTTCGCCAACCAAGTTGGCATCTTCAGGAGAAGATTAAAACTTTTTAGAAGGAGAGATTTTTAGGAGAAGATTAAAAGTTTTAATCTTCTCTGAAGATGCTAACTTGGTTGGCGAAACGCGCGTCGAGAAAAGTGTAGTAGTTCGGTGTTTCGTGGAAAACGTCCAGTTTTTTGTTTCTACGCCGAAGGTTCCAGTACCCACTCCAGGATTTATTCCTTAAGTTGGGATTTTTCTGTAACTGCATGTATACAATTTTGGGGCAGACTTGGAAATTCTATATTATAGGGGTTATTACCCCGGGGTTGAAGTGACTTAATAGTTAATATTTCGCTGAGCATACATTGTATATGAAGAAAATCAAATATCAGCCCTAAAAAGATTTTATATTGGTAGTAAAAATGAATTTGCTCCAGATTTACGTAAAACTGAGAAGTCTCGGTAAACTTCTAATTTTTTTTTTGGCTGAAGTAATTGCGATCAACTAAAAGATTCGCAAGTAGACTATCTTTTAATGGTATTTTTAGAGAAAAATATGTTTCTTCTAAAAAAAATTATACTTAGATAAAAAAATGAGAATAAAAGCAAAAAGTATGTTTTTTAAAAAAGTAACCCTTCATTTGATACGCCACTGGTGGATGGCATGTGCTACTGAATACGGATTGCGAATTGGAATTGGAATTTCATCAGCTTTAAAAATGCTCTCTTGACATTTTTCCGTAAAGTTGATAGTTTTCGAGAAAAATCACCAAAATATTTAAAGGGGAGAGGTTGGGGCGAAAAAGGGGGGTTGTGGAAGGAGGATTCTCCAGGACTTTTAGTATGTTACAATTTAGCCCTCAGGCATGATCTCTACAAAAAAATCAGCTTTATATTATTTTTGTCTAGGTCAAATGCTATCTTGACTCGGGTATTTCGCCTTTATACAATAAATTCGATAAAGTGAGCCTTGATTTTGACCCCACAAGGTAGTGTTACCCCTTGTATGTAGTAAAAAATTCAATTCGCAGGCCGCATTTCGGCCAACCTCGGCGAGCGCTGATGTCCATTAAATATTTTATTTACGGGCAGATTAAAGTCCCATCCGCACTGTACATATTCCAGTCTCGGCTGCTATCCTTACCGGGATTACGACGTACGAATCTATTGGTCCGGCCGTCCTTATCAAGCACACCTTTGTTTCCCTCATGCCGCTCGCGGTGTTCATCTCAGGCGGCGGGAATCACGGCCGTCCTATAAAATCGCTAACAATAAGGATTTGTATCGCCACATATTCCTTCCGCGTTATAGAGCCTCGCGTTCTCTAATAAAAACTAGACTACGTTGCGAGGAGAAGGTCCGACAACGTATTATGTCCCCGAAAAACAAGCGACGTGAAATTGGCGCGTAAACTTTTACGATGTTATAAGAAAGCGAAATGGGACATTATTTAATATGCATATATTTTTGATACTGCTTACGCTAGTTACATCAGGAAAACAACATTACACGTGAACCGAAAAAGTTCTTATATTAACAGAAAAATGAAAACTATCGATATTTCTACTCATACTGGGTGACTGATCGCAACCATTCATTAAAAGTATAAGGGCTTGTAAAATACAGTGTGCTTGAAGATGGAAAAATTGTGATGAAAATGAGTCCAAAATCGGTTTGCGCAGGCTGAATCTAGATTAAAAGTAGATTCAAAATTTATAACATTTAAGATCGTAGCTGATCCCTTTCGCGTTTTATCCACATTTTTGGATTTTAACCCTTTGCAATACAGTAAGTCGTATACATCAACTTTTTCTTCGAGCACTTAGCACTTTTAGAAATAAAACTATAGTAAATAAGTTTATTATATCTTGTAAATGAAGTTCTTTTAATTAAAAAAACTTACTCGACAATATTCCATTACTAAAAATTAAAATTCATTTGTTATAAAACATTTGGAAATGATCAAAATCCAAAATTGTATTTTCTCGTACAAACATAAATTTTTAACTTATTTTTTAAGAAAGTATAAAAGCTCATAATAAATCTCGCTTTGAATTTAGTCAAATTAAAGATGTAATTTTAAAATCATAAATTATTTTTTATTTGAAAACAATTGAATATTTTAAATCACTTTTAGCTTACCCCAAGGTTAACGACGAGGACGTAGTGGTGATATAACCCCATGTTTTTTTTGTATTATTTGTATATTTTTATTTTTTTGTATTTTTTTACGTTTTTTATTTTTAAATATTCAAATATATTATTACACGTTCAAATAAGTAATGAGACAATAATAAATTTAATTAGAGGTATAAGGACGAAAATTCAGTAACTGCTTTTTGCAATCTTGGTCCATAACCAAGACTCATCATGAACGTGAGGATCCATTTTCCCTGAAGTAAAGCAACAATCTACAACTTTTATTCATTGCTTTATAAGCAGCAATATACGCGTATATTGCTGCTTGGAGACTTTATATGGATTCTTGGAAAAGTAATGGAAAAAAAGGAAAGTTTACAATATATAGAAAATGGTTTCGGTTTAGGGTTTTGGTCAAGTGGCGAAGCTGTTCATCGCAAATTTTTAAAAACCTGGGCATCCTATAAAATAAATAATGTTACAGGGCTAGTTTTTATAATTTGACAAGTTATTGCGAGTTTATTATTCACATCAGAAAAATATTCTTCAGACAAAAGTTATAGGTTTTTGCATAAATTTTTATAACACGATAAGAGATAAAACAATTAAACATCAGAAACCATGAAACTGAACCAAAGTTGTGTTTTTTTTAATGAAACGTCCTATGTATTATTGCAAATTCTGATTCCCTAAATTTTTCCCTTTTCAAAAATATACAGGGTAAGTCAGAAAGAATGAAACAAGACCAGACTGGATATACTAGACACCAAAATATTATGATGGAAGCTCAACATGCCTTATAGCAATCGCTAGTTTAAGATATACAGCGTGTTCAAAGTTTAAATTTTATTCTGAAATTTCTCAGTAATTGAGAAATTTTGATAATCTGAAAATTGCTAATTTTTTTTAAGTAGGTTTGTGTTAACATTTGCTAAATTTACATATCATTAAATTATTTGGCTATTTTGCGTCCGTGTTGATTATTATTTGTGCAAGAGGACTAGCTAGTAATCAGATGCCAACACAATAATTACAACAATGTAACAACCTTATTAGTCTAACGTAATTTTATATCATGCCCACCTTCGAGAAGTGGTTCACTTACTTTTTGCATTTGTTAAGGATGAAGCTATCGGTATGTTTTAATACAACGATTGAAAATAAAGAAAACACGAAAAACGTAATAATTATCGGCATTAGTATCGTTATTAGTATCATTCCTATGACACGCTAGTGAAAAATCAAATGATTTGTTGAAGTTCTAAACACATTTTTAAACTAAAACCAAAAACTTATTAAATACTAATATAGATGCTGATATAGAGCCAGGCAGAATTTAATTCTACACTAAAATGTAAACTAAAATAGTGGGCATCGTATTTAAAAAAATAGTTTGAAGTTGAGCTAAATGAGAAACAATAAAAGCATTATTGCACCTAACTCTAACATACTTAGAATCTAAAGTGAATATTTTGGGAGCTACAGAAAATAATTTTAATGTTTTCACATAAGAGTTTTTTAATGAAGACTAAAGAATTGAGATAAAATCTAGTTATTATTAGATTAATTAATGTTGTGTAATTAATAGTAGCTCAAAGTGTCATTAAGCTATAAGAGGTAGAATTACAGTAAGTTAATCTACATACATATATTATTACAATTTATCTAAGTTCTTTAGTTTTCAATTAAGAAAGTTTAGTGTGAAAATTATTACGGAATTAATTTTAACATGTCTTTTGTCATGGCGTGTAAATAACAGTAATTTAAAAAGACAAATTTAGTCTGCTCCAGAGATTTTGTATTAACAAAAAAATATAAAATAAAACTTTAACGCTCTGTATCTCAAGAACTAAGCAACTTAGAAAAAAATGTATGACCATTAAACACGCAGTTGATTACCAAATTATACAATAAAACTAATTCATTTAACTGACTCATGTTTGAAACGAAAATATATGTTGCTGTGTAGATCTTATATTATCTATTTATTTTTAACTTTGTTTTTAACAAATTTTTTTAAAAATAAAAAATATAATTTAGTTTAATTTTTTTGAGATTAATTAAAAAAAACTCCTTTCTGTTCATTCGTAACTCTCAAATGTTTTGGGAACATCAAAAGACCTGTGTGATTTACTGCCTTACACAAGGTTATTGGTGATTTTAACTTTTGTTGAATCCTATTTTTAACATTTTTATATTAATAATATTGTCAGTTCAGTAACACAACGTTTGAACATTGCAATATTAAAATAAATATTGCACGAATAAACACAATCATTTTTATAATATTTGGCAACTCTTGGCAAAAAACAAATTTACGAGTACTTTCCTCATACGTACATACCTTTATTATAAGGATCTACCTATTTACACTTAACAATGGAAATAATGCACATCCCTTTTACTAGGTTAATTTTCGTTTATGTAGCTTTCTGTTTCAAACGTGATAAAACTACACACAAATGCACAAGCAACAGATCTGTTCTGCGATATCGTCAAAGTAGAACTACCTACTCGTATGTTCTCTTAATTGATGTGCTACTGAAGAATGTGTGCAACATATGACATCTGCACACAGCAGGCTTAGGTGCGACTAAGCCATCCCTCTCTTTTTTAACCCTTTTAGCTGTTTTAACCCCCGGTGTGCTCTGATATGCAGTTCTTGTAAATAAAACCCGACACTCCATACGGCCACAAAACCCCTTGGAGATCCGATTATTTTTTTTGTAAAGGTTACCCCTCGTAAGGGTGGTTCGTTTATAAAAATCGCACAGTTTCTTCTACTCATGCCGTGACTCGGGGTTTTTATACAGGCTGTTCCACCTAAGGCGGTTTCTGCCAAATCTCTGTTGATGGAAATTTAAGAAAAAATGTTTCAAAGAAAAAATACTATCTCTGTTCAAATTTGACCCGGACTGGTTAAAAAAACAATATTTTTATGTATTTTAATACAAAACTTTATTATTGCCTTCAAAATAGGCTACTTTTGAGCCAATACAAGCATGCCAACGGTTAATCCAATGTGCCATACACTTGTTATAGGCCTTGACCGGGTTGGCCTTTAGTTCCTTCAGCGAATTACTTTTTATAGCCTCAATCGACTCATTGCGCTTTCCCTGGAGCGGATATTTGAGTTTCGGGAAGAGGTAAATGTTAGCCAAATCTGGCGAATACGATGGCTAAGAGAATGTGTCGGCGCATTATCGTGGTGAAGAATCCATGAATTGTCTGCCCACAAATCCGGCCGTTTACGGCGAATTGCTTCATGTAGACGCCTCAAAACGGACAAGTAGTTCTTCCTTATTGGCCGTTTTGACCCTCTGGAATGAATTCATGGTGAACCACATCACGGTAATCGAAGAAGACGATGAGCATCACCTTTGACGTGGTTTTTGAATGCTTTATGCCACTAATACTTGCGTTTTCGATATAATAGACTCCCCAAAACACTTCTGCAACATTTTCAATGATTCTGTAGCCGTAATTCCATTGGAAACGCAGAATTTCAAGCAAACTCGTTGTTCAATTTATTTTTCCATAGTAAAAATCGCCAGACAAACTATTTGCGTCGTAAACAAATGGCTGCCAAATATACACTAATTGACATATCCCGCTCAAACGTCATACGAATGTCAACGAAGGTTGTACCAACCTAGGAAAAAAAATACCGATTCGGTTTACACGCGGGGTTTTAAATGGATCAGTCTGGGTCAAATTTAATGGTATATCAAAAAAGGTTTGTAAAATATTATATCATATAGGGTGCTCCTTTTTTTTCCTGTAATAGCTATTCAGCTTCATTGTTTTAAATGGAACACCCCGTATATTTGTACATTTTTGGATAGATAGATTTTTAGGTCGACTTTATTAACTATATGTGTTACCTAAAACCCACGGTTTGGAAATATTCAATTGTTTGTAAAATATAGTAAGATAACAGCGCTCTAAATACTTCCAAATAGCGTCTAAACCAAAAAGCTAGAGACTTGAGATGTCGACAGTTCGATTCGTCATGAATTACTCTTTCATTTCCTTGTTGCAAAATGTTGTGCATTATTCTGTGTCGCAAATACCAGTTGTTAAACCTGACAATATTCCAACTTATACTGTTGAACGAGAAGTTAAATTAATTTTAACTAATATAAGGTTCTTTATCTTCATCAGTTTTCGAGAAAACGTCGATTCTTTTTCAAAGTTCGGGAAAAAGAGATTTAAAAGTTTGCTTTTGGTTTGAAAAAGAGGTTTTGACAATATTATTTACAGCATTTACTGACAACAACGAACGTAGAATGTAGTAAAAACGAAATGCGAACGAAAATAATAAAATAATACAATTATAATAAAAATAAATATTGTCACTTTGAGAGTCGCTGAAAGAGCGTCGCTGTTTTGAACTTTTAATTCAGTTTCGTAGCAAGGCGACTATGTCAACTTAGACGCGTTATACGAGGTGTGGCTATTAAATAACCGAACTGCTATCATAATACTTTTTTCCTCTTCAATGCACTCCCCTTGAGGATCTCTACACTGTTTCATACGACTTTTCTAGCATTGTTGAAAGCAATGCTAGAAGTCCGCTTCTGTCAGCTGTTTCAGAACCTCCGTCGCTTTTGCTTTAACCGCTTCCACACTTTCGAATATTCTCACCACAAGTAATCACCGTGTCTAACAAGCCTGGATCAGTGTTAATGTTGTTTAGAATGTCAGCACAAATGTTCATTCTTGATTCCTTTTGCTCGGGAGCGAGAAGTTTTGGCACCATTTTTGCGCAAACTTTGCGCATGTTGAACGATTCATGCAAAATCTGGCGAACACATTCTTTATCGATTCCTGTTATTTCAGCAAGCCCTCGGATGCTTAGACGATGATCTTCTCGGAATAATTTACTAGTTTTTTCAATGTTTTTGTCCGTTTTTGACGTTGAGGGTGTCCGGGGCGCGGATCGTCTTCAGTCGTTTCATGTCCCAAAACTTGTGTGCGGGATAAACAGTCATTCCCGCACACTTCCTTTAACATTGCATAAGCTTCTGTAAAAGTTTTCCCCAGTTTAACAAGAAACTTGAGATTAACCCGTTGCTCCATCTAAACACTTAACATTTTTTCGACGCGTCACTGTTACGTTGACTAATTCAAACGACTGCTACACCCAAACTGAGCAACCCAGTGCTTGTCCAGCGAGCTCAGAGTGGGGAAAGCATCACCAGACACAGTTCTGTTCAAACTTGTTGCAGCGCGCTGGTAGCAGCATCAGTTCGGTTATTTAATAGTCACACCTCGTATCCTGGGAACCAATGAACGACATTTAACTTTTTTATTTAAAATAAGCGACTTTTCGAGTGCTTTTGAGCTATGCTTTTTAAATCTCAATTAACTGAAGATTCGCAGCATTATTTAGATTGTTTATAAGCAAAACAATATTTTAGAAACTAATTGGGCTCTCCCAATAAACGTATTTTAATTTTCAAAATGGGGTTGGCAGTTTTGAGAGCTTTCTTTGCTCAAGGTGTTATTGACGGTTCCAAATAGTTTGGATATATTGATTTTTTTCGCAAAGTGCTGTATTTAAACATTATTGTGCAACAACTATCAGACTGATTTGGATGAAATTTGGTGTGTCGTTTTATCATATCAAAAAGTCTGAGCCATGATCTGAAGATCGCATGTATAATCTAAGTGGTTGAAAAAAATTGGAAGCACTTTACAAAAGTAAAACCATATTAAGCTTTTCGATATTATTTTGCTTGTTCTATATGTCACCTTTATTTTGACTACTTATATTAGAAACACCTTGTATAATTGCTGAAAAAATGAGAAAACTACACGAAATTGGACTTAGGTGGCGCCCTCTACTAGTGATATTTTTGACATCCTGCTAGATATGTTCTGACCTTTAACAAGTCATATAGGCTTATCGTGCAATTTCGAGACGATATTTTTTTATGTCCTCACACAGTGGTGCTATGTAAAATCGTCTAGCAGTTGTTTCTGCAGGTAAACTAACTTCTCGTACTTTCCACGCACAGCGTTCTGGACAACTTGAACTGAACTCCAGGATAACCTAATTTGGCGAATGGAAAATTACACGCTACCGTCATTTTGAGTAAATCCAAGTTAAATTGTCTTTGTCTGTCTCGCGCATTCACACCACCACTGACACGAGCTTTATGTTTGTCTTGCTGAAAAACATCTGTTTTTACGTGCCACGTCAGTTCACTGTGATTTATTGATCACATTTTTGCCTTCGGAATTTGCTAACTTTTTGTACTCTTTATTCATTCTTCTAATATCTCGTAACAATTAAGCGAATAAAAATCCGTTCCATTAGAGAGGATGTGAAGTTCTAGAAAAAGAATATACAGGAGTATTACCGATATCTTTTGAGAGAATATATGATCAATATGAACCCATCCAAGGAAAAGAAAATATATAATATCGGGCATAGGATTAGGCGTAGCCAATCTGTCGGACTCTGATGCGAACGTCCTAAGCTTCACTAATGCAGGGACACAAGTCCTCCGAAAAGAAGACCTCATGTCTGAGCTGCTGCTCTTATATTGGACGGCCGATGTAAATTCGACATAGCGTCTTCATATTTGCCTATAATAAAATATTAATTTATAGCTACTGCTACAGTAAGCGGCAACCTAATGCGTACATAGATGGATATTAACAATTTATTAAATGATACATTTTTTATGTCATAGTTAGGCGAATTTACTTGGGCCAGCGGGGCTTGGTTTAGTTGGGGGTTTTTATCGGAAATCTAAAGAGCAACGTTGCGGCGAATCGTAGCTCAGGTCGGAGTCGGGCTTAGGTCATTATTATTGCAAAACGATACACAGAAAATACATCAGAATACATTAGTGAATATTCGAATAAACGTATTATGAAGCGTACTACACGACGGTATTTAGGTGTGGTAATGTCAGTGGTTCTGAAAAATGAAACCTAAAAGGACTTATGGTGTGGTAAGTAAAGCACTTTAGTCGGCTATATGTACAGTGATTTATTTACATATTTACAAGAATATGCAAGACCGGAGAAGTCCGGTAAATCGCGGAGATAGACTCCGGTGTGGAGCCGGTGAACGATAAAAATGAACTGTCCAGACTCAAAACTGAACATAAAATCCTTAAACTCACAATCAGCCACAGACCAGGTAGGTTCCCCGAAACCAGTCTCCAATAAACAGTTGTAAACTGAATTAGGGGGAATCCCAACCGCAGGTCAATTTGGGAAAACCAAACTATTATGCGGGTGTTTTTAACAGAAATCAAATAGGCTGTATCACGTATTTACATAAGTCTACAAACGGTAAATGCCGAAACGTGAGAATTAGGGTTTTACAGAAATTTACATAAATAAGTAGATTCGTACCTACAACGTACATAATTCAACTAAAATTAGACCCTACCTATAACAATAGACCCTACAGACTTACCAATTAAAACTCATAAATTGTTTGATACAAAGAGTAAAATTACTTTTTTAACTAGCGTATGATATCTTGCAGGGCATATTTTTGCAACTTTTTTCGTCTTTTGTTAAACAGTTGCAGTTTTTTTACGGCTGATTTTGTGTTGCTTAATTAATTTTACCTTTAATCTGATGAAATATTAGAGTCTTCCTTGTCTCAAAACAGGTATTATGGGAGCAGGAATTTGGAACAGGTATACCCTGGAAAAACGAGTCTTCCTTCAAGGGCTGTTCCAAATATCCGTTTGGCAGGTATAAAAATTTGGCAAGTAAGACACGAATATTTTGTCGGTTTAAAGGTTAAAATTGATTAAAGTAATCAATTGTAAGGAAACCGCAATTGTTTAACAAGAGACGAAGAAAGCAATAGTGTACTGCTATCACCGACTTGTGATCTATGGCAACAACACGGATCCTGTATGCCCCACTTTTATAACTTATTTCATTAAAAATCTAACTGTCATTATAACTTTAGAACTTGTGAATCAAATTTCTTCGCATTTTAGGTCGAAATTTTATGAGCCTCGTGGGTAAGTTCTTTAAAGTGCCATGTTTCGGGACCACTAACATTACCACACCTAAATACGGCTCCATTTTGTAATAGTTAGCCCCTTAGTACGTTTTAGATTTTCTGTGAACTATCGTTTTGTAATAATAATGACCCGAGTCCGCCCCGTGACGTAATCACCATGTTCATGTTAGTAGCATCTGCGCATGTCAAATTCAAACTGCGCTCGGCGCTCGAGACAGCGCTCGGAGACTCGCCTTTTGGGAAATTTTTCGTTAAAAATGGCTTTAATATCCCTTACAGACCGACCATCAAAATACCATTTAAATTTGAACTTTTTGGTCAATGTGATAAATATCCATTTTTGTTTTTATGAATGTATGTAGTGCTTCTACAATACGCTCCGTAATAACCCACTTTTCTAATCAGGCACTAGACCAGAATAAAATATAAAATGGTATTTCAAATTTTAACTCAAACAGACCGGATGCCTTTCATACGCCTGCGCTAGCGACTAGATCACGATTGGTTCTCACCTCATGTTAACATCTGTTCAATAAAGAAGTTAAATTATCAATTACCCTTCATTCGGCTATGTACGCATTAGGGTGCCGCTTACTGTATAGAGAGTTCCTATTTTATCGACCAACAACATTGGCTGCTGCTTTCAAGATATTTGCATTTATAATGTTCAGTGTAATCTATTTAAATTGTGATTATGAGATGTAGACATTTTTTTCTAGTAGTCCTTGAGAAAAATAATGCAGATAAATGCTCTTAAATACGGTTTTTGATATCACAAACTTTCTTGACGTCAGGTTGTGTAACGCATAAAAACATGTAACTGTAACGCATAAAAAGTTACTTTGGTTTACTTACTGCGGCTTTTATGCGGCAGAAGGTTCCTCTACAATCAATGCCAAAATTAGTGACACATTTAAATTCTTCGCCAAAAATCCATTTCCAAATAGTATTCATTTTTAAACAAAATATAAATGTTGCTTTTTAAAAATGTTCATTAAGAAAATCTACAATAAATGTATAACTTTGACACCCTGTGTCTTGTTACTACTAATCTTTGATCTGGTCTGGTTAAACTGCAATATTTTTATCCTAATATCTGCATTTTTGGTGTGTTCTTTTATTAATAGGACACCATGTATTTATTAGGCCAAGGTTAAATTAGTAATAAAAAAACTGTTGGTTAATGGCTTTGAAAAGTAGGGCTAAGATTTAATTAAGACGAATAAAAGAAGTACAATGGAAACGATTTAGCAATAGTTTGAGTTGTACAGTTTACTTGGATTAGTCTAGCAATTTACAAAATGTGTAAAAATAAACTATAAAAAAAATGTTATTCTGTAACGCATTTGTGGAAAAAAAATGGTCATCGCCATAACAAGGCACAACAAAAATTCGCTGTTAAATTGTTAATATTTTAGCTACAGAAAATTCAATTTTTTGAAATGTTGACGCAAATTATTGTGTCGTCCAAAAATTAACTTAGCATTATATCATAATCGTATTTTATATTTTGTTTATTATTATAATATAGTAAGTCGAAAACTCAACGTTGGACCAATTTGCTATCGTCCTTTAGAGACGGAGTAGGTCATTTAAACTTTGTTACATATTTCACGAATTTTCGCCTTTATATTTTCCATCTTATGGTTACTTATGTATATTTTTAATATTTAATATTGGCACAGAGCTCTTTCCATACTTAGCTCTTGAGCTATTAAGAATTACTTCGAATTCAACTGAGGTATAGAGTATATTTTTATTTTCGCCCTTTTAAAGGATTATAGTGAGGATACTTTTCTTTATATAATAAATTGTCATTTTATGGTAAAGTATAACATCCACTTCATCTTGCTCTTTAATATGTACTTTACAATACTCCAGTGGCTGCAGCTGTGAAGGTATGAATTTGGTGTGAGTACAGAAATAAATAACTAAATAAAATTTACTGGTGTTATACACTCAATAAAAGTGTTCACACAGATCATGGTGAGAGGTAAATTTAAAAGCTCATGTACTATGATTAGGTTTTTTAATTTTACCTCATGGTTGCAAGACACGAACACATGAGGAGGTCTGTGAGTTTTTTGAATAATATATTTTATATGAAGGTAGAACTCCTACAGCTCGTGCTACTGTATCTCAAATTCTACAAAAAATTCTACAAGAACAAACGTTCTCTTGTCTACTATAGTTGAAAAACCTCATAATCCTAGGCTACAGAAAATAAAATTAGTCTGATATATATACCGTGTGTGTAAAGCCGACATCGGCCAGTTATGAAAAAGGCCAAACAGAAGTGAGGCGACAAATAAGAAGCAACCAGATACACATCGAAAGTAGTGAGGGGAATAAGACCAGCCCTCTCACCACGCTACGCTAGTCGTTAGAACGAGAAGTGTAGAATTTGTCCTTTTTCACAACCGGCCGATGTCCGCTTTACACATACTGTATATTCGTAGGTACCATAAAAATGAAAAATGGCATCCCTATAACGTAAGTTTGGTTCAGTAACTGAACGAAGACGATTCAGGTCGTATGATGACTATTGGAAATATTGATCTAGAGCCTTTTTAGAATTAGAATCAATTCCAGAGTTAGTCAGACACTTTCCAGATGACATAAACCCTCGTCTTGTAAAATGATTAATTTTGTTGCAGCAAAATGGAGCTCTTCCCATCATCTATGTGTTCGTGACTTTCTTGACACCAAATTTTCAAACCATTGGAGAGATATCGAATAACCAGCAATATCTCCAAATGTGAGTCCATTGGATTATGTCTTATGATGCTATAATAATTCAAAGACAGAATAACAGAAGAAATAGCAGTCGTCTCATTCAGAACTGAGTTCAGGTTTTAGAGATAAGGATATCATTTGAACATAGCATTTAATGTTTTCATAATGGCATCCATACGTTTTTGTAATCTTTATTAGTCGTTTTGTTAGTTTTTGTTCCAAATTCAGGTATACATTTTTGTTTTGCTAACAAAAAACTAAACACTTTTATAAAGTGTAAATTTTGAATTTTTCGAAAATAAATGAACAGTACCTTATCAAAAAAATTAACATGTTTCTCAGTGTACAAAGACCTTTAAAATAAGATATCACTTGCCCTACCTAGGGATGAAAATATATTTTAAAAACTCTATTGCAAAATATTTTTGAGCGTTTTTCCAATTTTTTTCTTTACCTAACCAAAAACTCGGCCTTTTCTTTATCATTAGCCCACTCGGTGCAAATAGATTTGTGTATACAACCTTTCGTTCTGCAAAAATCCAGCTAGTTTAACATTTTTACTGTAGTAAGTCATGTTTTACTAGTAACCGTGTATCAAATTATAATATCTACATATACTATAATAGTAAAGAACGTTCGCAGAAGCATCATCCCCAATCCCTTTAAATCATGTCCGAAATTTGTTATTCCACTTGACATACTTGACGTATAAAATATCGGAAGTTAAAAGGAACGATATCCAAATTGGTGGAAAATATTGTTATACGCCTGGCAACAGACGGATAGGGTGACCTTACTTTCCTTGCCAGGTATCGAATCTATAATACAGAAAAAATCGTCTGGAAGATACGCACAGGGGACACAAGTATATTACGTAGCTATTTTGCGCAGGGGTAAGCAGGTAAAATTCGAAGCGTGAGAAAAAAAAGTCGTAAAAAAATAACGTATTTTTCAGCTGCAGATTAAGATATGTAGTTACGTTATATACCTACGTTCGCTCTTCACTAGATAATCTAACTATTAGGAAAATAAGTAATAAATAACACAGGTCTACAAAATAAAAAAGTTCTGTCTTTGCAATCAGACCCATCATTTCCTATGTATTTTGATGCACTGAAACCAAATTTGGCAAAAAAAAATTCTACCGCATCAATTTTTCTCTCCACCCCCATATAACCCCTATAAACTCTTATAGAGGAAATTTTTTTTTAAAAATTCTTTAATTATTTTTTATGACCTTTACATTGTTTTTTCGATCGCTAATCACGAATCTGAAGTCATGAATACATTTCGACTTAATGACAGCTGTCAACAAGCTGTCAAATCTCACTAAAAAGTAAAAAGTTGATATTAAATGCATATTATTAAGTTTTTTGGGTTGCTGATCACGATTCTGAAGTCAAAAATGAATTTTGACCCTAATGACAGCGTCAGCAGGCTGTCAAAATTTCTAAAAAGGATAAAAAGATGATGTTTAGTACATGTTTCTACACAGGGTGAACCATTTTAATCTTTAATAGGAAATAACTCCGCCGGTAAGCGAAAACATAAAAAAAGTTGAATTCAAAAGTTGTTGGGCAAGGAGGGGGGACGTACGACCGTAACCTTAAATTTTAACTCTACGTTGACTTTGAGGGTTATTTGAAGGTCAAAACAACTTTTTCAAATGGAAACAACTATTTTTGACCCCGGATGTCAAAAGAGCGGGAAATTTTACTTCCAAAATAATACTCGTCAACAAAGTCATGGCAAGGTCTTTAAATAACGAGGGCTACCTCGGGATAGAGATTGGAAACATTAAAATTTGTCGGTTTTTTAGGGTTATTTCAAGGTCAAAGTGATTTATCAAGCGTGAAAACCTACTTTTGACCTCTGATTTGAAACGTTTAACTTCAAGGTCATTGGTATCAGGAAGTGACCTTATTCGACCCTGACAACTTTAATCGGAAACCTTTTACTGTTTCCAGTCTCTATCCCGAGCTGGCCTTGTTATTTAACAATTTTCGAAAATGTGATCTTCATTCGAACTTGCCATGACCATGTTGACAAGTACTATTTTTGGACGTACAATTTCCCGCTCTTTTCAAATCCGGTGTCAAAAATAGTTGTTTCTATTTGAAAAAAGTTGTTTTGACCTTCAAATAACCCTCAAGGTCAACGTAGAGTTAAATTTAAGGTTACGGTCGTACGTCCCCCCCCTTGCCCAACAACTTTTTTTATTTTTTCGCTTACCGGCCGAGTTATTTCCTATTAAAAGGTTAAAAGGGTCCACCCTGTATATAAACATGTACTAAACATCATCTCTTTATCTTTTTTAGAAATTTTAACAGCTTGCTGACGCTGTCATTAGGTCAAAATTCATTTTTTGACTTCAGAATTTTAATCAGCAACCCAAACAACTTAATAATATGCATTTAATATCAACTTTTTACTTTTTAGTGAAATTTGACAGCTTGTTGACAGCTGTCATTAAGTCGAAATTTATTCTTGACTTCAGATTCGTGATTAGCGACCAAAGAAACCAATATAAAAGGTCATAAAAAATAATTAGACATTTTTAAAAAAAATTCCTCTATAAGAGTTTATTGGGGTTATATGGGGGTTGAGAGAAAAACTGATGCGATGGATTTTTTTGCCAAATTTGGTTTCAGTGCATCAAAATACATAGGAAATGATGGGCCTGATTGCAAAGACAGAACTTTTTTTTTGTAGACCTGTGTAATTATTACTTAAAATATTTAATCAAACAATTTTTAATTCAGGAGGTGCATAAAATGTGCACTCTGAATATCATGACAGAATCCTAAACTTGAGTAACTGTTGTGCAACATCTGCGGTATAATGGGCCTATTGGAGTCAGAAATGCCTGAAACATTTTTGACAACAACCATATATATTTTTGACATTTACCATTTTGACCATTTGACAACAACCATAGGATAGACACAAATAATTTAAAATTAATTAGAAATGCAACAAACAGTAGATAGTTGGATATATAGAAGTATAAATAGAGCAAGTGTGTAGGTTTGAATTTAGTTTAATCTTCTCCTGAAGGTGCCATTTTAATTGGCGAAACTCGCGTCGAGCAAAATATAGTAGTTCGGTATTTCATGGAAAACGTCGTTTTTTTTCATCTACATCTTGTGGCTTTGGTGTGTAATGGTAGTTTTAAGATATCCTCCCAAGAAAAAATCGAGGGGATCAAAGTCCGGTGACCTTGCTGGGCGTTCTAATGGTTCTCATCTCCCAATCCAATGATTTTAAAACACTGAGGCAAGGTACTGACGATCATTAATATGGTAATACAGCGGTGCTCCCTCTTGCTGGAATCATATTTTGTCTACCAGTATTGTTGGATTTCTCATTCATTCTTATTTAGTTGCGCTAAATTCCTCTTTGTTTTCCTATCCAACAACGCGTCTCTTGTTATAAGTAAAATATAAACGACAACACCACCTTTAGTCACATGACCTTATTTTGAATCTTATCCACAATCGTTTCATAAACTAGCTTTGTTTACTTTCATTTGAACTTTATTGCATTAGTGTGGGAATGGTTAGGAAATGGTTGACATTCCCTAACATTGTCAACTTAGTTGGCGAAACGCTCGTCGAGAAAAGTATGGTAGTTCAGTGTTTCGTGGAAAACGTTCAGTTTTTTGTTTCTACGCCTAAGCTTTTAGTACCCACTTCAGGACATTTGTATATGTCCACACCACTACGTGGATGTGGAAGTTACTTACTTCCACATCCACAAAACACTTTGTAAAACACTTACGCAGTAAACAACAATTATGTGAGCAATAATTATTTTCCCTAATCCTTTTTTTATTAATAACATAGGTACACAAAAAAAGTTTAGTGTGTGAAGGCAAATCCATGTGTTCCCATAAATTTTGACCTACTGAACACGAATTCGATGTCCGTTTTGTTCATTTGGCTCTTGTATTTGCCTAACCTCAAAAACAACTTAAGAATGCCCGAAAAATCTCAAAAAGTACCTACACAAAAAGCTTAAATGAGCTGACTACCATTTCCATACGTATTTTGAGGCGCTGGGACCGAATCTGAGGTCAGAATTGGCTGATCAGTTAGGAATTTTGACATAAACTCAAAGAATACCTTAAAAATGCCTGAAAAATCCCAAATAAGTAAATAAAAAGGTTTAATGAATATTATATTTATATATAGATTTAGTGATCTGCACTATATCTATACATAATTTGGGGCGCTGAAACTGAATATGAGGTTAGAATTAGCCGATCAGTTTTATACAAAAAAACACAAAAATCCAAAACAAATATACCAGAAGATTAAAAAAAATTAAACCTAGCATAACCTAAGGCAAGAGCATTACACCAAGAAATTTAAATTAAGAATTCTTAACCTAACATAACCTGAGACAAGAACTTTAAACCAAAAACTTTTAATTATAAATTAGGACAAGAGCTGTTAAGTTATTAATTTATGAACTATTAAGGTTTATAATTCTTGGTTTAGAGTTCTTTGTGTAAAGTTCATGTCTTAGAACATGTTACGTTTAGAGTTCTTCATTTAAAGTTATTTGTGTAAAATTCTTGCCCTGTTTTTAGTAAATTCGATATTCCGAAATATGGAAAAAAGCAACGATAAATTAAAAAATTAAAAAAAAAGGGTATTATAATGTAGCCCAGTATGCTCATTTGCATTTTCAGAAATGTAGTAAATAAATGATGGAGACAAACATTTCGAAAAACTGGATACGTCTGGATATGGATTGTATCCACCATTTACACATTTTATATAAATATTTTTTAATTTATCGTTGATTTTTTTGTCGATATTTCGGAACATCAAATTTACTAAAAACAAGGCAAGAATTTTACACAAAGAACTTTAAACCAAGAACACTTGGTATGTAATAAAACTTAAGGCAAGAACTTTTTACACCAATAACTCTAAGTATAACATATTCTAAGACAAGAACTTTACACGAAGAACTCTAAATCTTAATTGTTCTTGCCTTAGGAACTTGACAGTTCTTGTCTTAATTTATGATGGGTTTAAAATTTTTGGTTTAAGCTTTTAATTTAGTTCTTTTGGATTTTTGGGCACCTTTAGGTGTTTCTTTCAGGTTATGTTAAAATTTCTAACTGATCGGCCAATTCTGATCTCAGATTATGTCTCCGTGACCAAAAATCACGGAAATCAGGTCAAAATACATGGGAATACGAGGTGTGGCTATTTAATAACCGAACTGATGCTACTACAAGCGCGCTGAGAGCGTGTTACGACAAGTTTGAATAGAACTGTGTCTGGTGATACTTTTACTACCATGCGCTCGCTGGACAAGCCAGTGGGTCTCTCATTTTGACTGTAGCAGTTGTTTGAATTATTCTACGTAGTGACACATCGAAAAAATGTTAAGTGTTCAGAGGAGTAATGGGTTAACCTCAAATTTCTCGTTAAACTGGGGAAAATTTTTACAGAAGCTTATGCAATGTTAAAAGAAGTGTACGCGAATGCATGTTTATCCCGCACACAAGTTTTTGAATGGTTTAAACGGTTTAAAGAGGGACGTGAAACCATCGAAGACGATCAGCACCCCGGACGGCCCTCAACGTCAAAAACGGGCGCAAACATTGAAAACATTGGTAAATTAATCCGCGAAGATCGTCGTCTAAGCATCCGAGGGCTTGCTGAAATAACAGGAATCGACAAAGAATGTGTTCGCCAGATTTTGCATTAATCGTTCAACATGCGCAAAGTTTGCGCAAAAATGGTGCCAAAACTCCTCACTCCCGAGCAAAATGAATCAAGTATGAACATTTGCGCTGACATTCTAAACAACATTGACACTGATCCAGACTTGTTAGACACGGTGATTACTTGTGATGACAATATTCGAAAGTGTGGAAGCGGTTAAAGCGAAAGCGACGGATGTTCTGAACCAGCTGACAGAAGCGGACTTCCAGCACTGCTTTCAACAATGGAAAAGTCGCATGGAGCGCTGTAGAGATCGCCAAGAGAAGTATATTGAAGGCGAAAAATTTGCAACTGTAATTGGTAACGATTAAAAATTGTTCAGCAGCAGTTCGATTATTTAATAGCCACACCTCGTACATAGATCTGCCTTCTACGAGCCCTGACAACTTAATGTTTGGACGGCAAAATATTTTCCATTAATTTGCTTTTTTGACTCACATATTCACATTACATATTTGTTTCGGCAATTGATCAAGGAAAGTTGCATAATTTTAAACGTTTTATTAGAAATTTGAGTAACTTTAGAATCAGAATAAAATTAAAACGCTTCTTAAAAAGAAAGGCCGCCGAAAACATGTGGCAACTAAATGTTTGGACGCATGAAACTTTAGACCCATTTCGATAAGTAGGCTTTGAAAACAAAGTATTTCTAGCTGTCATATAATTCACTTGCTTACAAACATTCAGTCCGCGAAGCTAAAATGGTCAAAGGTGTAGCTTATAGTCAAGATTTGCGAAACAACATTGTTCATCTGTACTTACGAGGCCAAAGTATGAAAAAAATTAGTGACAGCATAGATGTACCAAAATCTAGTGTGGCGTACATCTTAAAAACTTTCCGCGAAACAGGTAGTACAGTAGATCGTGGCAAAAGTAGCGGACGACCAAAAATTGTAAAGGAACGAGATAGAAGAGCACTTGTCAAAATCTGCAAGTCGCAAAGAAGAGCAACTTTATGCGATATTACGGCGAACTGGAACGAAGCTGTTGATTTAAAGGTATCTAAGGAGTGCTGTCGGCAATGGATACACAAATCAGGACTAACATTTTACTAGGTAAAAATTTAAAAATATTCCCTCTACTAACAGCAAACGTTATTTACAATTGTCTTTACTTCGGCCAAGGAAAAACCTTTGCTCACGGAACAGCAAAAACGCAATAGGTTGATTTGGGCGAAATCCAAAATATCCTGGACGTACGAAGATTGGTCTTATATAATATATAGTGACGAATCGAGATTTGATGTATGTATTGGGGATCTAAGAAAAACGGGTTTTAAGAAGAAAGGTGAAGCCTTTCATAAGGATTGTCTCAAAAAGACAGTTAAGTTTCCAAAAAGGGGTGATGGTTTGGGGCCGCGTTTCGGCATATGGTGTGGGAAAGCTGTGCTTTGTAGATGGATATGTAAACGTTGCTAAAAATCAAGTGATATTGCAAAATAATTTACTGCTATCCCTCGCTGAATTAAAATGTGGACATCCAGAGAAACATTTTATATCTCAACAAGACGGCGCATCATGTCACACGGCAGAAACCACAAAACAATGGTTTGGTGACAATGATAAATGTCCTTTCGTGGCCGTCCAATAGCCCAGACTTAAATATTATTGAGAATTTTTGGCATCAAATGAAACGAGAACTCAGAAACCACTCCCAGAGAACCGTGTCTACTCTGAAGGAAAAACTTGTCGAAATATGGTCAAACTTGTCACCAGATTATATCAAAGAAACTTATATTGTCCATGCCGGATAGGATTAATGCCGTTTTTAAGGCTCACGGCGATGTTACATCGTATTCGAGCAGGCCGTCCAAACTTTAAGTTGCCAGGAGTTTTGTTTAAGATTTTGTAATTATTAATTTAACGTTATTATTACAATTTTCATAAGGCCAAATTTAGTTAATAAATATTTCTACATTCTATAGTTTCTTTATATAGTTCTTAAGATTGGCGCATAAAATCGTATTAACAAAAAATAAGCAATTTCTTATAACATTTCGGTCGTCCAAACATTAAGGTAACCAGGTCACGAATGATGGTTAAAATGGGCTTTTTCACGCGTTTAGATATTTTGCTCCTGTTCAGTTGATATTTAAGATATAAACTCGCGGTTTTAACCATGCTTTAGAGGGCGAATTACGGATTAAAATGAGTACTAAACAAACCCTGTGACTTTATTAGTGTGAAAGTTATTAAAATTACAAAATGTCAGGAAAAAATAAAAAAAGATAAAATTAACTTATTTAGGTACACTTTTTCTCCTTAACCACTATCTGGTGCTATCTGCTCCAAATTGATGGTGAACCTGAAACAAGAGTAAGGCAACATTGTATACCTAAAATTTTCAACCTTTGGCCTAAATTGCAATTTTTGTACCTTTTTTCCTTGAAAAAAGTCAAAAATCAAAATGCATTGGGATTTAAAATAAAGTTAAAAATGGAATACAAAGATGAATTTAGGTATAAAAGATGAAGGACATAAAGGATAAGCACTGTGCAAAATTTCATCAAAATAGGTTGAATAGTTTTTTTGCAAATGGTACCTCAAGGTCAAAAAAAAGGAACTTACGGGGAAAGGCTAAAGAAGTAAGGCATGGGGTGGAGGGACTCTAGAACTGTCCTGGGCCATACATATCTTCTGCTAAAGCTTCCTCCTCATCTCTCTGTCTTTTCCTATTTCTAGCTGCTATCCTGCCTTCTTTAGTAGATGCTTGGGCCACCTTTTCAGCTTCTTTCACCCGTTGCTCATCCAACAAGCGCAATCCTGTTTCCAGGTTACATCCTGATTTTATCCCCATTTTTTCTAAGACTGCTTTCCTGCTTTTTGGGGTTAAATAGTCGCATTGGTATAACATGTCATACATTTTCTGAAAGGGGAAAGCGCGGGCTTTCAAATAGGACTGTTTTTAAAAAATCGATTTTTTTGACCCCATTCGTGACCTGGTTACCTTAAGTTGTCAGGGCTCGTAGCACTCGACTGTTATGTGTGCCTGTATAATTAAATTCTCATTACAACACCACAATGAATTCAAAACAATTCCGACACTCGTCTGATAAATGCTAAAAAGGTGCCTAAACATCACGATAAAAATCTGATCAGATAGGCGAACCAGAACGTGGCGAGTGAGTCCTCGAACTATAATTTTACGAGTGCTTCTGTCAAGGACGTGATTAATCTGATAAAATCGCATTATCCGAGAGCAATTCGTAAATCGTACACAAATCTTCAAATAAAGTCAATTGTAACAGTATTATTATACCCGCTACCCCAAACAGATATAAAGGAGGGACCCTTTTTATATTTTGGGTAAACACTCCCCCGGCGAATTTACCGAAATAGTGTTTTTCCAACAAAAAAGCAAACATCACAATAGGGGACGAAATGCGTAGTTTGGGGTAAAAGTCTCATAATAAGGGTTCTCAATTACACGCACCGAGAAACTATTGTCGGGCGGCGTGATCGCTTGACAGGTACCTTTTGTGGGAAATTAGCCGGATTAGGAAGCATTGTTCGCCATTCTTCGAGACTGGTCGCATCGTTATTAGTCCAAACGATATCTATTTTGAAATGAGGTAGTTTGGATATGATTTTATATAATATGATCCTTAATTTTATTGGAATGCCTGTGGAATATCATAAGAAATGATAAAAATTTGTTATTAGAATGGAAAAATTGTCTAAAATATCCCCATCTCTTTTTCCCTTTATTCTAGATAATTCGTCAACTATTAATTTTAGAGAAAAGTTGACGAGAAAAAAGTTATGCTAATAAATTTTGTAGAAGGTGTAATAGGTTACGGACAAAAAAATACTGTTACGTATTTCTCTCTAAATAATTTACTTCTTCACTTCTAAACACTTTTATTAACACTTTACAATTCGTCGACCTTAACTCTGTTACATCCAAATCACAACTAACTCTATCCTAGCAACAACACCAGTATTTATAGTTTCTACATTTCTAGAAAATTCTTTTGACATCCAGAATATTCAATATGTCATTCCATACAATTCTTTACTAACAGCTAGTATATAAACTAAATAAACTAAACATGTAAACTATAAAACTTAATAAATGTCAGCTGTCACAAATGTCACTTTTACAAATGTCACAATACTTTATATTGTTGCATAAATAGCAATAATGGGAATAAAAAAAAAATCGAAAAATATTTTTTTAAGGGGCTACCTGCAGTCATGAACTTACTCTGGACTTCATTTTTGACATTTCTGTTCTCTGAAAGTATGCAGAGGATTAAAACAACAATTAGTACTTTAAATACTTTATCTTAAACTTCATTCGCGAATTTTTTATGAACATACATATATAGTAAAAAAAATGACGGAGTTATGGCCTGTCGTTGGGAGCACATTTTCGCGGTAGGGATACGCGGTGGACACGATTTTTCGGCAACCGGTAATCAGAAACAAACAAGCAAAGTTGCGCTTTATTATACATCGAATCGGATAGTGATTGAACGTTGGAAATTAATTTACGGTGATTCTACGCAAAATGGCGACCGTTTGAAGAAAAGAGCTGTTTTTTGGCTTAAAATTCGACCATTTTAACCTCAACAAAACGTATTAATTTTGATCAGAAATTAAAATCCTACGTTCAATCACGAGCAAATGTTATCGCCAACAATTCCAAAAAAATTCACTAAAATCCGTTGAGAAGTTTGTCTGTAATCCTGTCCACCGATTTGGAAAATGTCGTTTCGAGAAAAACGCGTTTAAAGTTCTTCTTTAAAAACTCTTTAAAGTTCTTCTTTTTCTTTAGATATTTTTAAAAAATGATTTCAGATGGCGCCACGATGATACATAATACGTTTTTGACCTTTTAAACAGGCCAGCAGGCTTGGACGAATAATAAGAGACAGAGCACCTGGTGCGCTGGCAGCGAGCGCCGCGCGCCTGGGTGCAGCGTACGCTTTGGCGGTCGAGAAAAATAGGTTCCTATTCTCGACTATAAACTTTAGAATTGAATAATCAAAAGACCATAATTTCGCACTGTGATATTTTCCAAAAATTGATTTTTTTCAAATTTTATGACTACAGGTAACCCCTTAATGATTTTTTTCGACCCCTAGATTTTACATACGATTTTCAGATTATGACTCCGTTCGTTCATTTAAAGACACCAACATTTTTTTAAAGTTGTGTCACTTTTGTAGCAAGAGTATATGTAAAACGTAGTTTGCTTTTAAACATACAACCTTCCATGCAACCTTACATACAATAAGTAGGCAGCAGATACTTGACATTTTTTGACAGTTTGAAATTATCTTAACGTTACACTGGCTTTAATAGTGATTTGTGTCTTGTTTGAGTTTCAAGCGTTTGTCTATTTTATTGAAAAATTGCTATTTTCAGAACAATCAAAGTGTTATAGTTGTCAGACTTCCGTCTGCGAAACGCCAAAACAGTTAAACAGCTGCTGCCAAGAGTTAGTAACATCTTTGATATGCTATTAAAAAAAAACGAGACAATTATGGTCCATTGCCACCCTTAACAGCTGTTGGAGAGCTAATTTAAATATCAAATTAATTTAAACTACAGTCCAATATATTGTTGTATAATATATTATATTTAAGTATAACATATTATACAGTATAATTTAAATATAAAATTAAAATATTAATTTAAACTACAGTCCAATATATTGTTTTAGCGTGTAGCAGGAGCCCTAAGCTTGGATGTTTATACGGTTTATTTCATAATGAATAATGAACTTTTGAATAAGCAAAAAACAATGAACTCTTAAAATCACCTAAAAAGCGTAATCCTACCAAGAGAGTTACAAATACTGTAACATTTGGGTTACAAATATTGTGACATTTAGTGTTATTCGTAACATTTACAATAATTGATATTTGTGTGCAAAAACTACACTGCATTGTTTGTAACAGAATGGTGTTTGTGAGAAAATCATCTTTAATTTTTTTATATATTTTTTTAAAAATTTCTAAACTTCCGTGTGCCTTTTACTACTAATTTTTCCTCTCATTAAAAAATACATCTTTATTAACTTTTACTACCAATTTTAAAATATATAAACTTTTAAAAGTATACCTTTTAATGTTTAAAAAATAAGTTATTTAACAATAAACAAACACAAAGAATCCATCCATATGCTAGTCCAAATTATTTTTAAATAGGTACTGAATAGTTTAATAATCAAAATAGTATAACAATTTGCCCCATGTACAAATTGAATTTGGTGCCATTTTCGGCGAAACTGAAAGTCGGCTTCTTGTTTTTTTCCGTCACTTACTTGGAAATACATTCTAGTATAAACACCCCAAATTTCAAAAAAATCCGTTAATTCGTTTTTAATGTCTAAGCTTGCCCCAACCTCCTGAGCCACTCGATATGTTCACAATTTTACGTTTACTATTTTTGCGTCACACAAAATATGTGCTATACTTCTGTATATCATTTACATTAGAATGTATCTATATCTGCTGTTTGAAATACTCTATCACATATTTTTTCGTGATCTTCGTTTGGTAACTCGTGGTTCTCAAAGTGTTTCTACAAAGTTTACGAATTAATTAA
Organism: Aromia moschata; assembly: GCA_029963805.1. Lineage (NCBI taxonomy): Eukaryota > Metazoa > Arthropoda > Insecta > Coleoptera > Cerambycidae > Aromia > Aromia moschata. The sequence goes on along the minus strand of JAPWTK010000826.1, from coordinate 56,976 downwards.
TACAAAGCGTTGACTACATTTTCATTTTATTTCTGTTTCTTTTTTGCGCAGTACGAATTATATTTTGTGACGCATTCATAGTATCATTTAGGATACCTACAAATCCATATAATTCCAAATACCGTATTAGATATAATGTTCTGTGGTCTCTCTTCCAGAATTATAATATTTCTCTGTCGATATTTGATACAATAAAAATCGATTACAATGTTGTTTCTATTTTTTTTGCGTCAATCATGCGTTTCATATATCTTTGGTTATCTGTGTTTTTCAACACAATCAACTCAACAAATATCAACACAAAATACGCCACACAAAAACCGACAAAAAGTGTTGTCATTTTTTGTGGCACACTAACTGCCTTTTGTGCAGGGGTGAATTATTAAATCTGGGTAAATTAGTTACATCTACAGTTTCAAATACTGTTCTGTTATCTATGCTTGGTTATCCGTGCGTTCTTTTTTTTTGTGTTACACAAACATGATCGATTTCGGAGAATTAAAGCGTTTTTTTTGCGTCATACTAATTTAACTCTCGTAGTACTGATGATGTTGATGAGGACTTTCAGTTAAAGGTACGACTCGAAAGGCGACTCGAAAACGCATAACAAAAATAATAATTACTCGGGTTCTAAGGCAGTTACAATAAAACGGTTTTCACAAGTTATTCTAGAGGGTTCATTGTATTTAAAAATGTAAAAAAATTATCGTTTTTCTGAATGCATCACACTAGAAATCCCCCTTAATAAATCTCAAACATATGTACTCGAACATCAACTACTTACCTGAAAATATTGACATATACACCACAAAAGAACCGACAAAAAGTGTTTTCATTTTATTAAATCTGGGTTTAAATTAGCCTAATCTACAGTTTCAAATACTGTTCTGTGATCTCTGTTTGGTCCGTGCGTACTTATATTGTTTTGCGTCACACAAATTTTGAAAATTTTGGAGCATATAAAGCGTTTTTTTTTTCATCATACAAAATTTAACTCTGTGCTTCAGTCACATCTTCGTAGCACTGCGTATGTTGATGAGGACTTTCAGTCAAAGGTAAAAAATACCAGTACTTTACTAATACTTTAACATCACACACTCCAAGTCCTACTTAATAAATCTCAAACATGTGTATGTACTCAAACATCAAATACTTACCTGCAAATATTAATATAAAATACACCACACAAAAACCGACTAAAAGTGTTTTCATTTTTTTTTGCGTCATACAAATTCTCTCTTGTGCATGTGTGATTTATTAAATCTGACTTTAAATTATCCAAATCTACAGCTTCAAATACTGTTCTGTGATGTCTGTTTGGTCCGTGCGTACTTATGTTGTTTTGCGTCACACAAATTTTGAAAATTTCGGAGCATATGAAACGTTTTTTTTTCATCATACAAAATTTAACTCTGTGCTTCAGTTACATCTGCGTAGCACTGCGGATGTTGATGAGGACTTTCAGTCAAAGGTAAAAAATACCAGTACTTTACTAATACTTTAACATCACACACTCCAAGTCCTACTTAATAAATCTCAAACATGTGTATGTACTCAAACATCAAATACTTACCTGCAAATATTAATATAAAATACACCACACAAAAACCGACTAAAAGTGTTTTCATTTTTTTTTGCGTCACACAAATTCTCTCTTGTGCATGTGTGAATTATTAAATCTGACTTTAAATTATCCAAATCTACAGCTTCAAATACTGTTCTGTGATGTCTGTTTGGTCCGTGCGTAATTATGTTGTTTTGCGTCACACAAATTTTGAAAATTTCGGAGCATATGAAACGTTTTTTTTTCATCATACAAAATTTAACTCTGTGCTTCAGTTACATCTGCGTAGCACTGCGGATGTTGATGAGGACTTTCAGTCAAAGGTAAAAAATACCAGTACTTTACTAATACTTTAACATCACACACTCCAAGTCCTACTTAATAAATCTCAAACATGTGTATGTACTCAAACATCAAATACTTACCTGCAAATATTAATATAAAATACACCACACAAAAACCGACTAAAAGTGTTTTCATTTTTTTTTGCGTCACACAAATTCTCTCTTGTGCATGTGTGAATTATTAAATCTGACTTTAAATTATCCAAATCTACAGCTTCAAATACTGTTCTGTGATGTCTGTTTGGTCCGTGCGTTCTTATGTTTTTTTTTTGCGTCACACAAATGTTGAAAATTTCGGAGCATATAAAGCGTTTTTTTTTCATCATACAAAATTTAACTCTGTGCTTCAGTTACATATTCGTAGCACTGCGGATGTTGATGAGGACTTCGGGTCAAAGGTAAAAGTGATAAGGAGGAGTAATCGATAGCAGAAACACTCGCATATAGAAATATTACTTTTCTACGGCGTACATTTTGTGTAACCGTAGCCGGTCGACCGTGGCGAGGCAGTAATTGAATTTTTCTTTTAGGGCATCTCGCCACATAAAGAAGAGGACGGACAGCTATTACTGCGCAATATCGGCTATTCCCGGGTCGGTATGGTAATACCTCCAAAGGCTGGCCGCTCGCTGATAACAGAGGGTCGCTAGTCCTTTCACCCCGTCCCAATCCGCCACCCCAGTGCCTCCCCCATACCCGAGGATCGCGCTCTGCTACTGTCTACCTTAGCCGAGGGATCCTTTTTAGAAATTCTCACTTTTATGGGTTCCTTTTTTTATTCCATTAATTAACCTGTTTTCTCTTTGAAAGGACGCGACAAAAACAAGCGGGCTTTGAAAAACATATCGGTAACGATGTTATAATAGGTTCTGCGCCTTTCTTCTGTATAAACGAGAATTTTACTTCATAGTTTCCCCTCCAACAACGGTTATATCTTATATCAACGGTTATATCAGCCTTACGTCTATAATATTAATTTCTTTTTTTTTTGTTTTTGATGGGATTACAGATTGTGAAATTCTGCGTACTGTATCTTATATATTTTCGCGATCTTTGTTTGGTAACCCGTGGTTCTCAAAGTTTTTCTGCAAATTTTTTTGCGTCACACAAATTATATTTTGTGACCGTGTGACGTATTTGTGCTATCATTTAGGCCTACATATCTATATCATTCCAAATACTGTATCAGATATACTGTTCCGCGGTCTCTCTTCCGGAATTATAATATATCGCTGTCGATATTTGACAATAAAAAATCGATCATACTGTTATTTTCGTTTTTTGCGTCAATCATGAGTTTCATATATCTATTGTTATCTCTGTTTTTCAATATTATCTCGTCAGACTAACATAATATACATCGTTGAATACATTTTCATAAACGTATTTTCATTTTTTTTGCGTCACACAATTTACTTCTGTACATGTGCGAGTCACTTAATCTGGATTTATATTAGCTAAATCTATAGTTTCAAATACTGTTCTGTTATCTCTGGCTATCCGTGCGTTCTTATGTTTTTTTGCGACACACAAATTTTGTCGATTTTGGAGCGTATAAAGTGTTAACGTTACTTGATAAATCCCAAAAATATGTCCTCAAACATCAAATACTTACCTGAAAATATCAACACAGAATACACCACACAAAAACCGACAAAAAGTGTTTGAATTTTTTTTGCGTCACACAAATTCTCTTTTGTGCATGTGTGAATTATCTGCTGGGTTTAAATTAGCTACATCTACAGTTTCAAATGTTCTGTTATCTCTGTTTGGTTATTCCCGAGTTATTTTTAGAGTATAAACGAGAATTTTACTTCATAGTTTCCCCTCGAACAACGGTTATATCTTATATCAACGGTTATATTAGCCTTACGTCTATAATATTAATTTTTTTTTTTGTTTTTGATGGGATTACAGATTGTGAAATTCTGCGTCCGGTATTCAAAATTCTTCAACCCCTGTTATACTCGATTTTCACCTCTGGGGTACATTTCCTGCTTTTGGCATGTTGAAATTTCAAATCAGCAACCTCGAAAACCCCCCAGAAATATATTCTTGGAATAAAAATTTCGTATTTTGTCAAATTTTCATTTCTTACCCCTTTCAATTCCTATTTTACTTGATTTTATCATATATCACGGTTGATTTTACCCTATTTCAGAGGCGTTTATCACCGTATCTCGAAATTTTGAGGGTGTATTGACTTTTTTGAGGTTGGATTCGAATTCAGAGTCGAAAAATACATTTGGATACTAAGGTCAATATCATGACTTTTATTTAGGATCATGACTTTTTGGATGATAATAGGATCATGACTTTTTTTTGTGTAGTCGTAAAAAATTATAAAACCAAATCGTTTTCATTAAACATGACTTGAAAATTCCAAAAATATGTAAAAGTGATTTATTCATTGTTTGTTATTTTTAAGTAGTAGTTTCGTGTTAAGATAGCCAAATCGTAATTAAAACAAATTTTTGTACTAACAAATTAAAGTTTAATAAAGAAACAGTTGAAAAGCAATGGGTGATTTTTTTGGAAATTGGAAAATAATCCAGACACCTTACGTTACCTTACCTTTTTTACGTCCCTTTTTTTATTAAGAATATCAATAAATAATCTTCAAAACCAACGATACCTACGAATATTATTAGCACAGTATGCATTACAATGGCAGACTTTATACTGGTTTCAAACGTTTTAAATGTTTTCATATCAGTTAGTTACGGGAGTGAATCAAATAAAATTTTTTTTTGGATATCAAAATGTTTCGCTCAATATCGGCATATAGACATAAAATATCATTAGGAACATAATTTTTAGGTGACATTTTTCGAAATATTAACAATTTAGGCCAATTTCTAAAATCTGATTTTTTTGGAAAATCACAAATTTTACAGTTGCCAGATGTCGGTTGCATCTGTCAACTTTGAATTAGTGCATTTTAAGTTATTTTGAAATCAGAAGTGATTGTCACCAAAAGTTTTTATCAAACTCTAATATCAAAAAAAAATCCCATATTATTCCAACATTATGGCGGACACTGTATATACCCAAACAATTAACAAAACAATAAAAATGAACTGCTCGTATTTGAAAATTGATCAATATTCCGATACATTTTCGATATAACGAATATTGGGGTCGGGGAATTTTAAAAAAGGAAAATCCTATTGGTAAGGATAAATAATAAATTTCAATTAGACCTAAAGGAATATTTATACGGGTTTTAGGGAGACAGCAGCAGTAAGTGAAACCGCTAGCCTTGCAGACCCTGTGACCGTTGGTCCATTGCATCTAATATACGACCCTACGTTTGATATGGAAAGGCTGAAGCTATAAATTCAGAATTGAACTGCTATAAGCACGGCGTTCCATCTTCATCGGCTCGTTTTGCATTTAGCTCGGTTTTACCCCAGTTTGGTTCGTTAAATAAACGTATGCCTCCGATAGACCGGAATAAAATAAAAAATATATATTAAAGTTGGAAACATAAAATCTTTTAAATACTTACATATTAAATGATAACATTAGAATTATTATACTTTGGACACCTGGAAAAGCTTTGGACACCTGGCTCGGAGATAGTAAGATAGATTTTTATTATGAAAAAAGGCATCCAAAAAAAAAAAATAAATAAATAAAAAGTAATCGAAGTTGGCCTAGCAAATAAAGACGTATTTCTGTTCTTAATCTTAAATATCTGATGTGCCTTAGAATATCCTGCTCTCTCGCGCCAGAAAAACATATTGTAAATAACATACATCCCACCGTTGAAAATATCCCTACTGATAAGAAGATTCTTACTTCTACGCTTTTCTTAAAACCATATATTGAGAGTGAATTATTAACTTTGTTAAAATCCAAATTAAAAAACAAAAGATCGTCAGGGCCTGACGAAGTGCCCATGTTTTTAATTAGACGGGTTATTGATTTATTGATACAACCCCTCACCTTTCTTGTTAATTTGTCGTTTTTGAGGGGACATTTCCCAACATATTTAAAAGTAGGTAAAGTTATACCGGTGTTCAAAAAAGGTGACCCTCACCTTCTAGAAAACTATAGACCAATCACTGTGCCATTTTCTTTCTCCAAAGTTTTTGAATATGCATTTCTAGATCGTCTTATCACATTTTTAGATAAATTTAAAGTGTTAACAAACAAACAATTCGAGTTTCGTGAAAATATGTCAACCATCACAGCAGTTCACTCTTTCTACGCAGATGTAATAAGGTATATCGAGGCTGATGAATGTCCTGCTGGGATCTTTTGTGATCTCAGTAGGGCATTCGATTGCGTAAACCACAGTATACTGCTCTCTAAACTTTTTGAATATGGTTTGAGAGGCCAGCCGTTGACATGGATCTCTTATTTCATTAAACGCCGTAAACAATTTGTGTCAATCCAGCACTGTAAACGCGGTTATATATCTTATAGTAACTCTGATTCTGTCCAAGTAGAGATGGGGGTGCCACAAGGATCGGTGTTGGGTCCCATTTTATTTATTTTATATATTAATAGTTTGGAGCATGTATTAAAAGACACATGTTTCACTTTATATGCTGATGATCTTACCTTGGTTATATCTGACAAATCTGATAATCGTATGCAAGAAAAATGTAATGAAGTTTTGCAAAAACTAACTAGCTGGTTTAATCAAAATCATTTATTCCTAAATTCAAATTAAACAAAAATAATAAGGTTCCACAATAGGCAAAAAGTATGCGATCCTCTGAGTGTTAATAACACCACATTGGATTAGAATGCAACTACAGTTACATTTCTTGGTATCCGTTTAGATGAACACCTAAATTGGAAATTGCATTGCGAGTATTTAATGGCCAAATTAAATTCTACAAATTTTTTATTCAAAAATATAAAAGATGTTCTCACTGAGAAACAATTAATAAATTTGTATTATGCACAAGTAGAGACACATCTGCGTTATGGCATTTGTTTTTGGGGGAATTCTACCTTTTTCACAGGCTGTATTTGTTTCACAAAAACGTATCCTACGTACCTTGGCCGTAATTGCGAGTATCGTAACTTGTCGGGACGTTTTTGTAAATTATAAAATTTTAACCCTAGCATCTTTGTATATTTATGAAATGTGTGTTTATGTATTAAAAAACAAAAATAAATTCAAACAGAATAAAAATGTTCACACTATAAATACTCGACAAAAAAAATGATTTCCACGTACCTTTCTCTAAACTATCGATATCATCTAAGACAACAGACTGTTTAGGATTGAAAATATTTAATCACTTGCCTCAAGAAATTAAGTCAAGTAAAAACTTAAACATATTTAAAAGTAGTCTAAAATGTTTTTTAATAAGTAACTGTTTTTATAATGTATCTGAATATTTTTCATCATAGTTTTTACGAAGCAATGTTGTTGGTTTTAGGTTTAAGATTGACTATTGCCATACATTTTGTAAAATGTCATTTTGGTAAAATAAAGAATATTATTATTATTATTATTATTAGGGGAGGGTGTTTTCAAAAAATTGTATACCGAAAACCCCCCCTTCATTATCATCGGAGAATCACCTCTTAATTTTTTCTGGTGTTATTTAGATACACCCTGTATACTGGTATTATGCAATGACAACGACAGTAATACGTAATTTTCTTAATAAAAACTTCAGAACTTGATAGTTTTTAGAGTAATAATTCGAGACCCGGAGGATTGATTCCACAGCATAATAATTTGATCTTACGATTTGTATTGCAGAGTAAAACTTACTTTTACTTAAACTTTAACGTATTAAGTTATGTTTTGATTTCTTGATTTTTAGAAAAAAACATTGCAAGTAGATATCTAAATAGATGGATTTCGTTTCCCTGGTTCTTATTTTTTTTATCATTTCCTTTTTATTCTCTTGTATATTTATATTAGATATAAATTTATGTTAAGAGAAAACGTAATTTATTTTCCTGCTCGAGAAGTAAAAGGGGTAATAAAGTTGTCGAAAATTTATGCAAAAGGTGGATACATTAATAACCTGTATCAATTTTTTTTCCAAAAATCTGTTCATTATCTGTTCCAAAAATCCTTAGAATTACGGATTTCATTCCAGACTTTTGCCTCCTTGATTTTTTTGAAAGCAAATTACGTTGTTAAATAATTACCATCGTATAAACCACAGCTACCACTGTTAATGGAAATACATACATGAACCAAAGAACCACAACACTTATTGAACGCCCTACCTACTAAATTACTAAAAGTACCTTCTAATTCATAACCTCGCAATACATAATTCTTTCAATTTCTCCGTTTATTTCACATGCCTTTTCGGTCCATAATCACACATAGTCATCGATTTCGACCATTTTCGCAAAGTTTTGACATGATTTGTGCCTTTGTTTCGAGAAACAAGAACTGCAAATAGAAAGGGAGGCAGTGGGAGACCTAACCTTTCGTACTGCACAAAAAGTTCAAAAGTGAGGCAAATTTTAGTGAACCTCCCTATTCGGGGTTTGAGCCGGCAAGTAAAATATCCTACGAAATTTGCAATACAATCCAAATGTAACCTGCATATGGTCTAAGCTCAGTCCAAGAGTGGTTAGTCGGTAATTTTCATAACAATGAAAACGTCTATTAAAGAAACTTATTTATTGACGAGCCATGATTTTACCTCTGTGGTTATGGTAATTCTCGACATACTGAGGATGTGGAGCTCTGAAAATCCACATCTCTTTACATAAATTAGAAGAAGGTTAATTGGACCGATTTTTTGTGTAAAGGACTTCCAATTTGGCGCGATACTAAAGAAAATTTTGAAAATGTTGTAAATACATTAGACGATGAAGGACTATTTCCAGTAGGATGGCGCATCAATTCATGTAACTTTTGGTAATTTACATTTTTTTGGAAGAATTCATTGGAAGTTTAGTTGTTAGGTGACCACCAGCGATCTCACGCTGTGCGACTAAGTCTGTTTTCCAAGCCCCTTGAGAACATTTACAAGACCTACGGTCTATAATTACAAATTTCGGGAGATCAGCAACTACGTCCAAGTATTTTAGGTTCTATGAATAGGAGAAAGAAAAAATGTTAGGAAGTAAACGGTGGATACGTCACTCATTTACGAGGGTTGTGTTTCGAGAAAATTGGATTTTTTGTTTTTCAAAATATTCTCCATAAAGATCGACACACTTTTGCATGCGTTGGAACCAATTTTCGAAGCATTCTTTCCACTCCAATTGAGGCACCTCCAAAACGTGATTTTGAACGCATCAATCGCTTCCTCAGGCGTCGAAAAACATGACCCTCGCAATTTATTTTTGGTATGTGGGAATAAAAAGAAGTCATTGGGTGCCAAATTAGGACTATACGGCGGATGGTCCACCAAATCGACGTTTTGAGTGCTCAAAAGTCATTTGTTTGAACCGATTTGTGAGAGCTCGCATTGTCGTGCTGGAGACCGATCCGTCTTCGGTGGTTAGTTGTCCTTATTTCTTCTAAAACATTTGGCAAATAAATGGTTGTGTAACATTCAGAATTGACCGTCTATGTTTCTCTAAAGAAACAGTTGCGACATGTCCAGTTTTTCTGAAAAAACAGGTGACCATTTGTTTCGAGGTGCTTCGTGTACGACCAACATTTGTTGGATTTGGCTAATCTTGAAATACTCAACAGTCAATTGCTATTCGACAAATATTCGATCGAAAACGATATAATTCCGCTGAGTTGACTTTTTTTCAAGTTACTGTAAATAACACAACTAGTAGTGCTCGTACGTCAAAACGTTCTGAATACGTATAGCGACCAAAATATAAATCTTTACGATAGAAACGTCAGCTGCTAGATTGCAGCACTGGTTTAGTACAATTCTGAAATATAAAAGGCAACCTCCGTAGTTTAAATTTATAATGTAAAAGTCATTTTTTTAAATTATGTGTGCATTGACAATGTATTGTAATTGTAATGTAATTTTCTTAATATCAAAAATTTCAGAACTATTATTATTTTACGTTACCTACCCTTATAGGAACCAAAGCACCACAACACTGAAACATCACAAACCTACTAAAATACGTGTACTAAAAGTATTTGCAAATGTATAACCTCGTATACATAATTCTCTCAATGCCCCCGTTTAATTCTTATGTCTTTTCGGTCCCTTGCACAGACCCACTCGCCGACTAACCTCATTTTTACATATCTCAATATTACAAAGTGCAATCATCAAGATAAGTCTTTAGAGTCCTCGAATCGAGAGTCGTTGAAAGTTCATCTGATCGCACAAGCCAGATAAATCAGGACACTTAATCCTTTTTTTTGGTGCACGGCCTGTCGGGTAGAGGTAACGATTTTCAGGTAGTTTTTTTTAGAGGGGTGTGTGCATAATTTTCACTACATTATAATATTCTGCATACGGTATGGGGTTTTAGGCGTTAGTTCTGAGCAGATGTTTCAGATAGGGAATCAAATTTGACACGACGACGGCCCGCATCGATTTTGTGATCGGCGATATTGAAAAAACTCCGTTTTAATAGGCAGCAGTCGGTTACAGATTAATGTTGGATGAAAAGGAGTTGGTAAGTGCTTGATTTAATAGGACTGTGTTTCCATTTTATTTATGATATCGTCGGATTATAGCTAAAACTCGTTCATTAACAGCAGGCCAATTCTTGAAAAGCTGCGATTTTCTAAAAATACGAATCGAGGCAAAAAAGTTTTTTCGATAAGTTCCAAAATGTAATACTAAAGTTTTCTTCCAATTTGTTTGGTGTTACTTAGTTCATTTTACGTTTATACTCACAATATGTACATATAGTTTGTACAACATAAAAACTGATGCACGTTAACTATAACGCTATTAAATGAGTGAAATGGTACAGGGTAAGTATTATAAATGTTAACCCCCTTTTATTTTTGCTATTTCTGGCCGATTTGGTTCTTTCAAAAAGTGGGTTCGAACGATTTTCAACGTAGTTTCCGAATCTGTTAACGGTTTTTGAAATTGAATTGAAAAATATACGAGGTGTGACAAAAAATATGATTTTTTTTAAATGGAACACCCTGTATATTAGTACATATTTCAATTTATGGTTCTTTTCTGAATACAAATATATATATAATTATAGCACATTTGGATAAGGATTTTCTGAGTTATGACGAAATATGTAAAATGACAAATCTTAACTAAAAATATGACTGTTTCACAAAGCGAGTTTGGAAGGCGGTATTATGATCAGACTGTGCCTGCTAAAGTGACGTTCAAGAAAATTTACAATAAATTTTGTAATACAAATTTATTAAATAATGCATCTAGAAGAAAAACGAGCAATGTTATTACCTAATGAGGAAATACAGATGAATATTTTATTATCGGTCATAGAAGATCCAAGTCGGTCTACTTATTCTATATCTAAAGATTTAAATTTAGCCAGAGCAGCGTTATGCAACTTTTAAAAAGGAATAAATATAAACCTTTTCACATTCTTCCTGTTCAACATTTAACTGAAAATGATCATCGACACAGACAGTGTCTTGCCAACAAATCATCGACAGATCATATAATGAAAACCATGATTTTTTTGCATAACGTGTTTTGGACTGATGAGTCGTCCTTTTCTACTGCTGGTTTATTTAACAGGCATAACAATCGTCATTGGGGCACAGAAAATCCTCATATGGTGAAAAAACTAAAAAAAACAAGGACGTAAAACTGTTAATGTATAGTGCGGGATACACAGAAACAAAATAATTGGTCCATTTTTTTTTAAATACTCTCAAAGGTGAAGCTTATCTTAACTTACTACACGAACAAGTTGAAGAATATTTGGATAACATGCCAGTTGTTTTAAATTTAAGAACAATCTGGCAGCAAGACGGAGTTCCCCCACATAACGTTAGGCCTGTGACGAACTACTTCACCCAAAAATATAACCTGTGGATTAGAAAAAATGGTCCCATCCATTGGCCAGCAAAAAGCCCCGATTTAAATCCACTAGATTTTTTCCTTTGGGGTACTCTCAAGAACAATATTTATAGTGAACTATCGAGGGACACTGTGCAATTAGAACAGCTCATACGACAAGAAGTAAATATTATTAACGAAAATGCAGCGGTATTTGAAAGCGTCCGATTAATTTTTTTACAGCGATGTTTTAAATGCATAGAAAATAATGGAAGTTATGTTGAAGATACAATGTAATAATTATTTTCTAATGTTTGATCTGTTTTTTTAGACATTGGAAATAATTTTGAACCACTTTGCCGTATATACAAAATTAAAATTTGCTTTCGTAGGCAAGTTATAATATGTGATATGTAGATTTTTTGTTTTACATATTTCATCATAACTCAAAAACTCCTTATCCAAATATGCTATAATTATATATATTTGTATGCAGAACAGAACCATAAATTGAAATATGTACGAATCTACAGGGTATTCCATTTAAAAAAATCATACTTTTTGTCACACCTCGTATATTTTACAAACATTTCAAAAACCGTTAACAGATTCGGAAACTACGTTCAAAATCGTTCGAAACCACTTTTTAAACGAACCAAATCGGCCAGAAATAAGAAAAATAAAAGGGGGTTAACATTTATAATACTTACCCTGTACCACCACTTAATTATATTGAAATAAAAACTATAATGGAATGTTGTATTGAATTTTAAATTTCTTTGAACTGAACTGAATTTATGCAGTTTGAAAAAATCTTAACCTTACGCTGAAATAGTGGTTTCTGTCTTGTTTGAAACTCAAACTTCCATTTTATATAGAAAAATTGTGATTTCTAGAAGTCCAACAAAATTAACCCTAATATAATCTAAGGCGTCTAGTCCAAACTTAATAAAATTAAGCCTTACATAGCCCAAGGCTTCTAGTCTAGACACCCAACAACTTTTAACCAAACATTGTCTAAGGCATTACAAACCTAGGTTACAAACCTAACAAAATTACATTGTCTAAAGTCTGAATGAACCACCATTATACTACACTATGTCCCAACCTAATAACTTTAAACCTGTATCAACTCAGACGTCTATCACCAAACCAAACAATTATTGTAAAACTAACGTAGCGTAAAACTCTAGTTGCAAGTTTTGGGCTAGACGCCTTAGACTATGTTAGGTTAAAAGTTAATAAATAGGTTTGGGATGAGACGCCACGTTCGGTTTAATTTGGTTAGGTTTGGAATTGAGTTAGAAGTTTTCTGTTAAATTAATTGAATGAAAGAACCAAAAAATCGAAATCACAACAATATTTTTAATGAACAGAAAAATAATTTCGCTGAGACAAAAAATCCTCTCAGACTGAATGTAATGTTAAAAAAATGCCAAAAATGCGAGAAAATTGCAGATATAGGTTCTATTTCATCACCGTTTGATATTTTTATTTCAAGAACCAAAAAAAATCGAATTTTTCATGTTGATAAACATAAATAGTAACTCTGAGACAAAAAAATCCTTCAAAATCCACCAGCCGTCACTGCTACAATATAAGGGAACGCCCTGTTCACATTGAGGGGATGGAACGATAACAGATTTTTTTTATCATTTCAGGTTCTCAAAAAATGTTGTCAGAACAATATTAAATGAGAATGAAATAAAAATCCCTCATCTCTGTTTTTCATTTTGTATTGAAATGAATGAAATTTATTCTTGACTTCAGATTCGTGATCAGCGACCAAAAAAAAAACACTATACTTAATAGGTCATAAAAAATAATTAAAGAAATGTTTTCAAAAAATTTCCTCTATGAGTTTATGGTTTATGGGGGTTATATGGGGCTGGAGAGAAAAATGTATGTGGTAGAATTTTTTTTTTTGCCAAATTTGGTTTCAGTGCATCAAAATACATAGGAAATGATGGGTCTGATTGCAAAGACAGAACGTTTTTTTATTTTGTAGACTTGTGTAATTGAGGCTATGTTCAAATTAATTGAATACAGTACAATTTGAACCACTTCACATTTATTAACAGATTGTTAGATAATCGTCTTGTTATTTTTTGTAAAAGTACACACATTTTGTTAACTGCTGGCTACTTTCTATGATTAAAGAAATCAGTGATTACTTCACCATATAAATAACCAGTTGCAAAAAGTACCGGTCCTACAACTACAAGAACAGTGAACTTAGTAAACACAGTCGTGTAAATTGAGTAAATTAAATAGAGAACCTTTAATTCCGGCGGTTATATTAACTCTCATGAATACATTCGCTACAGTGTGTACGAATAATAGTGAACTCTAACGGAAATCGCGCTCGGCGCAGACAGAGGCCCTTACCTTCCCGTCTCGGCATAATATATGCCATATGTGTACAGGTAAATTTCCTTTGTAAGGGTTAGACTTTTTATTATATTAAAATCGAACTAACCCTTCTAAATTAATCCAAGGGACCCGGAAGGAAGAAAAAGGGCCCTGCAGGTAGATTTTTCGGCCAACTGCACCATAGAAAATTAAAATTACTGCAGTTGCCCTTTAGGTGTTCACACATTCGTATCTTGATCGGCGAACATGTGAGAAGTGATAAAGTCGAGTGGATCTGAAGTGGAGACTGAATCTTAAAAATTAATTATAACAGTAAAATACATCTAGTGTTGATATGGGCAACTACAGAAAAATATTTTTTTTTATGTGCGAAGAAGAATATCTACAAGAAAATACGCAAAACTGACTAGAAATATGATTCGGAAAATAATATCAGGTAAGATTATATATTACAAAGTTTCAGTAGCTACTTATTATTATTTATCCACTGACTGCAATAGAAAAAGAGATTATTTGAATATAATAACTACTCTTACTCTTGTATGCAAAAAAAATTCTTTATAATACAGGCACTGTTTTTAGACGCCAAAATGTTTATTAGATTCAAAGAAACTGTTTTCTCTGTGTATACATTTTTAGATGATATTAATTTAATAACCTGTTTTTGATATAAAAATATTCTAGTTTATTCTGTGTAAGTATTTTATGTCCAACACATTTTGTTTGAAAGTCCAATGTGTATTATAATTTTTAAAATTAGAATTAGGAGGCTATTCTCTTAACCCGTTTCGGCCGAAAACGCCACTCCCGGTACATCGCTCTTTAGCGCCTCATAACTAATACTATTTGCGACAGAAAAATTAGACAGGGACATATTTTTGAAGTTTAAGACGTGCCCTTTCCGATGGTGTCCATGGAATTCCTCCAAAAAAATATTAGTTATGGGAAAAATCAGTTTTTAAAAAAAAACCCGATTTTTTTGCACATTTTTTTAAATCAAATTTTCAAAGTGTTTCCGGTCTGCAATGGACCTGGAACCTCACTGGTGGAATAAATGTTTGAACTTTAAGTATACGTGGTTTAAAGATCGATTTTTTCCCTTATGCGTTCAAAATGGCGCCTGAACTGCAAAATTTTTGCATAAAAATTCAAGAATTTTTTTATTGGAAAATTTACAAAAAAATTGTCAATTGTCAGAATTTTTTAAGCATTTTTTTAAATTCTGCAAAAATTGACCATTTGCAAAATCCAAAAAATTGCTCAAAAAATTTCTAGTGCATTAGAATCTAGTGCATTCATTGAGTGATTTTAAGAACTTTTTATTCTTGACAATTTTTTGTAAAAGTGCATCATTCTCTAATAAAAAATTCTTGAATTTTTACGCAAAAATTTTGCAGTTCAGGCGCCATTTTGATCGCATAAGGCTAAAAAATCGATCTTTAAACCACGTATACTTAAAGTTAAAATATTTATTCCACCGGTTAGTGAGGTTCCAGGTCCATTGAAGACCGTAAACCCGTTGAAAATTTGATTTAAAAAATATGCAAAAAAATCGTGTTTTTTTTTAAAACTGCTTTTTTCATAATTAAAATTTTTTTGGAGGAATTTCATGGACACCATCGGAAAGGGCACGTCTTAAACTTCAAAAATTTGACGTCCCTGTCAAATTTTTCTGTCGCAAATAGTATTAGTTATGAGGTGCTGAAGAGCGATATACCGGGAGTGGCGTATTCGGCCGAAACGGGTTAAGTAGATTGGGACTTTGTAAATTGGTTTGAGAAGCCCTTTTTTATAATGTATGAATAACGATATTTTTATATATTGTTCAATAATGAAGTCTACTTGTTCAGACGATTTTTAAACTGTTCCTCGATATTGTTTATAATACTGATATATTAATAAAAATAAAGACAAGTGTTACGTCAAGAGAACCAAATGTACTATTTATTATGTAAAGAAGCATGTAATAAATGGATCGTTTATATTATAAACGTTAATATCCAAAACAAAGTAAATTCGTGTTGTTCTAGTATTTTTTAGAATAATAACAAGATCACGTTTTTTTTTTGTATTCAAGGTTCCGTTTTTCTGAAGGTCGAATTGAAAAAAAATTCCATTGACTTTGGTACAAATTTCTGTCATATTGAGTAATATAAGTATATAAATATAATATAACATATACATAAGTAATCAAGAAATGAGAAATCAAATTAAAGTAATGTTAGCTGTTCGAGCATTTTTTTCCAAACATTTTTTGTTTCACATTTCACTGAATTTATTCTATACTTTAGGCGTGCGCTGTATATGTGAAGTATTTGAAGCTCTTTGAAGTAATTTAGACACTATTAAGATGCTTCAAATTCCTTTGAGTACTTAAAGCCCATTTCAACAGTACTTAGGGCTTTAGAACAACGAAAAGGCCGTTTTTTAAGGAGTTAGTATGTTAATTGAAATTCCTTTGATTTTAATTATGGCCTGAAAATTCAAAGTACTTTAAAGAAATTTAAAAGTACTTTGAAACTTTAAAGTAAAGTACTTTAAAGCTTCAAGCCCTTTAGCCGAGGGCTTTGCCCAATTCTGATGCAATATATGGAATACAAAACCATCGGACACTAAACTTCCACTACTTAGCCAAAACTAAACTCCCGATGCATCGAATATTTCTTACATATAGGGTGAGTCAGACAGAATGGGATAAGACTAAACTGGAGATACTAGGCACCAAAATATTATGATTGAGCTCAATATGCCTTATACCAATGTTCAAAGTTTAAATTTTATTCTGAAATTTCTCAATAATTCAGAGTTTTTTATAGTACAAATCTGAAACTTGGAAGCTTTATGTTTTTTGGTGTGATAATTACGAATTTTAAGCTTATTTTGACGTTGCTCCTAGAGGGCGCTAGGTTCACCGTATTAGTTATTAGGTAAACTAAAACATTTTTTTTATTTGCTCAGCCATGCGTAACACAAGTCGAGAATGTAAAAGAACGCTTAATTCTACAGAGAAAAGCGATGAGAAAAGGTACTCATGTTTAGGTCGTTTTTATCTATTTTAATCTATCGGTTTTTAAGTTATTTGCATTTAAAAGCTTCAATGTATTTTTTTCAGGCGCTGATATTGCTATATTTTTTCTACGTAGGTTTGTGTTAACATTTGTCAAATTTACATATCATTAAATTGTTTCGCTATTTTGCGTGCGTGTTGATTATTATTTGTGCAAGAAAAAACCCTCTGGACTTCTTTATATGGTCAAATTCGAAGGATTTAGTTTATCAGGAAGAAGTTAATTCTCTTCAGGATTTGCGGCAGAGAATACAAGAAGCCGCGAATACATTTAAAAATAATAGGGAAATTTTGTTTAACATTCAGATACATTTAAGAAGGTGTATTTTAAAATGTATTGAGGTAGGTGGTGGGCACTTCCAACATTTGATTTGAAGTTTGTTATGACCACTATTACCAATAATTGTTATTGTTAGTTACTGTTGCTTTGCTTGCTTCTCCGTATCTTTTCATCTTTCAAGAATAAAAAAATTATAATAAAATACATTGAACCCTTTAAATGCAAATAACCTAAAAACCGATTGATTTAGACGACCAAAACAAAGAGAATCTTTTCTCTGTAGAATTGAGCGTTCGTTTAGATTCTAGACTTTAGTTTTAGGCATGGCTCAACAGATAATGTTTTAATTTACCAAAATAATACGACGAAACTAGCGCCCTCTAGGAGCAACGTCAAAATAAGCTTAAAATTCGTAATTCTCACACCAAAAAAACATAAAACTACCAATTTTCAGATTTATACTATCAAAACTTTCTTAATTATTGAGAAACATAATACAATTTAAACTTTGACCACGCTGTATCTCTTAAACTAGCAACATTGGTATAAGGCATGTTGAGCTCAATCATAATATTTTGATGTCTAGTATCTCCAGTTTAGTCTTGTCCAGTGGCGGTGCGTGATCCTAAGATTGGGGGTGCACCATACATAAAAATAACGATAATCATAAGAATAATAAGAATATCCCTAATATGAGATAAATATTTATCTCATATTAAAGTTATTCTTATTAACTCTATTAATTTGAAAACTTACCTAATTTTCTTTGTAAATGAGCTCAATTCTGCGATTTTTACAATGTGCAAATTTTTCAATTACTTTGTTGTTAAAATTTCCGATATTTGTAATAAAGTCTTTTTCAATGGAGAGCATAGCCAAAGCCGACAGTCTTTCCTGGCACATGGTGTTGCGCAAAAATGTCTTTATTCGTTTTAAATAGAAATTTTCCACAAAAACGAATACAGTTAATAATAATGTTTAAAACATACCTGTTTTTTGAAACCGCTTCATTGTATGCTGCCACTGCTCGTCGATGAGCAGAATCGAGCATTGTCGCAATATTTGCAGTGCCTAGCATGGCTAAATTCAAAACATTATTCATGTGTCCAGCAGAATTTGCATGTTTTTTTTTTCGTTTATGTGATTTAAATCCGTTACTCCAGTTTTGGTCCAAGGTGTTTCTCCGCCAAAAAAAAAACACTGCGTTCAATACATCGCATCCACTTAACCACAAATGTTTTTTAAATAAGTAATTATTAAATGTTCTTACAAATTGTTTACTTTTTCCTTTCACGGATAATTTTAAATTAATTTGTGGAGTGGGCTACCTAGAGTTTTAATTTGCACTTTTTCCTCCAAACTCAAGTTAGAGAATCAAGAGCGATAAAACAGCAATCGCAATGTACGAAAACAATTCACAAACTAACCGATCGATAACTCTCGTGCGCTCTTAAACTCCGCACATCATATCTATAGGATGCGCCCACTACGCGTCCTAATTGTGGAGGGGCAAGCAGTAACAATACGCGTTCGCTTTTTCGTATTGCACGGAAGCATGATCGTCGTGCCGCTTTTTCGTATTGCGCGTGTCGACTCCCGCGCCGCGATCGGAAACCAGTGGCGTTGGAGATAGAGACCTAGCGTATAGTGGATTCGTAACGCTGCGGCCAAATAATATTCAGATGGTATTAACGCTAGGGATGCGGCAAGGCAATAAATTAAGAATGCATCCATTAATTACTAAATAAAATTATTAATGCTAAATTGTTGGTAGTGCGCGCGCACCAGCGCACCTTATAGCCCACCGCCACTGGTCTTGTCCCATTCTTTCTGACTCACCCCGTATGTGCGATATTCTCTCAGATATCATGTTAGGTAATGTAAATAAAGCATGAAATAAATTTTTCGGTAAATAAACAACAACAAACTTGTATATTATGCGTGTGCGAGATTTTGACAGTCGCTTTCTTGCCCATCAATATCAGGCTGATGGTGATGTATGGCGCGAGTGGCGGGCTCTCACTTCACGGAAAGCTGAGTGGGTATATTTTTCTCAAAGAAAGAGGTACGTATATGCAAATAAACATACGTGGGGCGTCTCGTTGTGGTGGACCAGTGAAATATTGCTACAAATGCCCCGGCGGACATTGAAATATTACGTATTTTACAATGACATATCATCGAGATCGTTTGTATGAGAGATTTTTGATATATGGTTTCTTTTCATGTTTCTATTTAAAAAATAAATGCTCTCGACCTAGATTTCGACTATCCGGAGTGGATTTTGATTGAGAATTCGATTGGTAATTTTATATCGGATGGAATATCTTGAATTTTTTGTGCTGTCATTGGAATCGGTAAAATGTTTGGCAACCATATGTAAATAACGTGCATAAAAAATATTATCAGATTTGTAGGTAACATTTTCGTTTCTTTTTTTACTATTAGTGGGTAATCCATTAAATAGATCCACCAAGAAATTGCAAATTTGTTGAGTAAAAATATTGTGACAACCAAATTTTCCAAATTTAACTATTATGTTAGAAATCCGGAGTGCCAATTAGCCTCATACTGAAGTTATATTTTCACAAGCTTTATTTAATAAGATATGGTTTGGGTCCTGTACTTCATGTTTAATGACGATAAAAATAACTTTTTCGATGCATAAGCTTGAATATTATTTGCATAAACGTTAGTATGTACTGTTTGCATATACAATGAGAGTTAAAAAATGGAAAATAATTATAAGCTTTTAGTTACTTGACATTTTGTGTATATAGTTTAAGAAAATCACATTCAGTTGGCTAGTTACCGCGCGAAGTATGAATACATTCAGCACGTAACAATTACATAGCTTCAGCTGAAGGTTTTTCAATCACCACAGAGCAAGTTGAACATTATTTCGTTTTTACAACAAGGATTTTTTCTCGCTAGTACACACAACCAGCTGAACCATAACCCTACCCCCAATAAATTAAATATATATTCATGCAGCAGAAGATGGCAGTAAGAAAGTTGATAGAAAGAGTTAAATTTTGATTTAGATTATTACAATAAACTAAACCATTATAAGTAAATTAAAAAAAACACGAAGTTTAAGTCCAAAAAATTATTATTCACCAAGATTTTACTGTACATGCTTATCGCTTGTCATTCAGAGATACCGACTGTCTGCACTGCTTGAGCGTACGTTGCCACGATCAGTAGTCTTTCTGCATTTCTTCCCGTCAAACGTGAGTGATTTGGGCTGTATATATGGCTGCATATAGAAGAAAAATAGTCGTTCCACATCTACTGAAGTTAAGGGTGCAAATTCAAAATAGTTCACACGGACAGTGGACGACAAACCACGCACACTATTTTCACGAATTTCGCACAGTTGTTTGTATCACTAACAGTTGTTTGTTGTCACTAACATCAGTACATTATTATTTTTAACATCTATTTTATCTAATTTAGGGGCACGGGTAGCCGAGTGGGTTAAAGCGCCGTCTTTCTAGTCGCGATACCTCTGTGCGCGTTGTTCAAGTCCCGGCCGGGGTAGCGATTTTTAATTGTCTCGCTTTCTCCTTCAGGGCTTGATATGCAACCACTAATACACTAGTGTATAGGTGTGGATGCATAGATGCCAATCCAACCGCATATTCCCTAGATTTGGTAATGTTCTGTGTTTTCTGGGTTTCCTCAGAATTGTAAAGCAAATGCGTTACCGAAATAATCTTAAGTCGCTCCCAGTGCGCCATGGCAAATAATAATAATAGCCACTCCTTCCCGCACAGGTCCCTGAGGGGACCTAAGGGGTTACTTTTCGGAGTAATTATAGGGTGAGTATTATTATTATTATTATTATCTACAGAGGACAATGCACGTGTCACTGCTGTTTTTCTATACTTTTAGCCGTTGTTTGTAAAACCCGTTTACTAGCTACAATATCGGCGGCGAAATATCTGAACCACCTAGAATTCGTATCAGAACATTAACTACCTTAAATCGCAAAATATGTTGTTTCGTCCACTGTCAGCCACAGAAATTGATTTCTTATGTCTTCTTTGATATCTAACATCACACATTGATTTGTAGTGCCGATTTGTTAATAATTAATTTAGAGGCATGGCTTCCCACAGTTGAAAAATTTATTAGAAAAAATAGGGCTTGGAGATTATGAGGTTATGGGATTACGAAGCTTCGGAGTTCCACGTCTATGAAGTTGAGAGTGATGATTGGATCATATTTATGCTTCTTTATCATTTGCTCTAGCAGTTGCAGATCGCAGATATAGGGTTTTTTTAAGATTAAGGTTATGGGTTTTGAGCAGGGGCGGCAGGTGGAATTTGACATGCTCGTATTTCCGTAAGAATGCATGGGACCCACACCATATTTTAGGGGCTGATTACTAGACCTAAGTAGAAGACTGTAATGGCAAAAAATCTTCAGGGAAAACTAGCGAATTTTTTTTTCTAAAAATGGCTGCCTCCGGGCAGATCTTGGAATCGGCTTGCAAAATATTGGCAAAATATTTTTTTTCATAATCACCGAGTAAATACAATTTTTTTTTTATACTTATGATTTTTGCAAAATTCTTATTTTCCTTCAAGATACAACTATTGCAATATCTCATAGACGAAATTTTGTGATGAAATAAAAATTCACAGATCTAAAAATTTCGAGAAAATCACGAGAATTAAAAAAATGTATTCACACGTGTGTCGTAGGGTTGAAGGTTTCTGAGACTTAGGGTTGTTGTTAGGTCATCCCCGTAACATTACAGTCACAAGCTGAAGTGAAGTATATGACATGGTTTCTGATTTAGTGTTTTTCATAGTGATTTTTTGTAACTGTAGTTGACTAGTGGGATGAGGTCAATTGTTTCAAAAAAAAAACTAATTTTCACTTAGTCGACGTTTCGCAAAATTTATTTGCATCCTCAAGACTAAATTTTAAATAATAAAATTTAAATAAGAATAAATTTTGCGAAATTTTGCAAATAAATTTTGCAAAATTTTGCGAAATTTTGCAAATAAATTTTACGAAACGTCGACTAAGTGAAAATTAGTTTTTTTTGGAAACAATTGACCTCATCCCACTAGTCAACTACAGTTTCAAGGAAACAGGTCACTAATCCTACATTACAGTGATTTTTGTTCCTAAGGAAGAACTGATACTCGTAAATGCTTCCTGACCTCAGAATTTGATTCAGCGAGTTGAAAAACATAGAAGGGAAATGCTCTTCTCTGTATTTGTGTGCCTATATAATAAGGCCACCGGTGTAAAATGTGTTTTTTTGAGGTTAGAAAAAAAAACTATCGGTATACGAGGAAAACTGAGGCTTGATTTGTGTTTAGCGACCCCAAAAACATGAAGTAGACCGGGTCTGTTCTTCCACGCATTGGAAAAACTTTTGTAGTCCTGCGTTATTATTACGATTATAAAATTATTGTAATATTAAGTAAATGTTATCTCGCCCAATATCCCATAGCGGAGGGTCTTCCCTTGTTTCGTCGAAGTTCAGGTAAACACTAATCTTGAGTTTATAATGTTTGGACCAAGGAAACAATAAGTAAAATTTGAATCAATATTAGTAGAGCGATGGAGAGTTAGGTCGGACTCAGGTCTGAACATTAAACTAATCATCTCATTCGGCATTATTCATTCTCCCTCGTCCCTCGTCTTGTGCAAACATTTAGAACAAGATGGACCCACGCATATTGTTCGAGGACCGCATCGGTTACCGCCAGATTCTATTCAATAATTCCGCAAATTCTTGACGGCGGCACACAAAGCAGGAACTCCGGAATCAAACCGGTAGGCAAAAAAGGGTCGATTTTAATGTCAGAAAATAAAGGCTTTTTGTGGCCGCTCTTTGATTAACTGTTGTTTATTTGGGATGTTCTAGGTAAATAAAATTCATAAAATCGCACTAAAATATTAAAGATAGAGTCGGACAGTGAATAGATTGTTTATTTAAGGAATTATTTATGAAAAAGTCCATACTTTCAGTTAAATATTTTCTTAGCTTTAATCTATAAACATTTAAAGACTAGGGGTATGTTTTCGAGTGCACTGAATCCGAATATGACATTAGTTTTTTATACAGGGTGATATCTACCAACACAACCTAGTTTTTGACTGTTTTTTCTCTGTTTTTGGAGTAAATTAGTCAATAAATTAATAAGTTGTTAAATACTAATTAATAAATATAGTGCTGGCCACTCGAACTTACACATAGAGACTTTTAGGCAAAATTTAAAGTTCAATATTTTTAACAGGAATGCAAATTTTTGAACGCGGCTTGCAAATTTTAAGAGCTAGTTTTTTTCGGATTAAGCTGCATGACGTATATTTATCGTAGGCCCATAGGTTTATTATATACGGGGTGATCAATGAAGTCATGCAAAAAATCAAAAAGTTTGTATGAGTGAAATTTCCGTAAAAAATGTTTTTTGGTCGTTACTAAGGTAACATCAATATCTCTAGATGTTTTTGTCAGTTTTTTGGATTAAGGCCCTTAGGCTTTGTACACACTACTCAACATAAAATTTGGGTAGCAAAATTTTTAAAATGCTATAACTTGACATTGGATTGACGGTTTGGAATCTTTATTTCACGTAGATTTTCTCTGGTTTAAGCATTTTATTTGAGGGTTGAAATTTACACATTATACCGGGTCGATAATAAACAAAAACGTAGGGTACGACGCGGCTCAAAGGTTTGGCATTATATAAGTTTTTGTAATAATAAATTCTCACCTCAAGTTGTTTTCATTTAACTTTCTTCTCACCGTTCTGTCCGAAACTCACCCCAGTTTGTTGTCTCAAAGAATCATTCAGTTTTACAGAGTTCTTTGTCCACCCACATGCCCATAATTATGATCGGGTGTAATTTCTATGCGACGCGTCAATTTCAAAGTAGGCATTGGAAAAACAAATTTGTTGCTATGGAATTAACATTTAATTAACATTAATTAATTAACATTTTTCCATTGATATTTGCCGGTTGCTTTCAATGATCTCGTCCTTTTAACACGCTGTTGCCAACAATAACTCAATTTCATTGCAAACTCCTAAAATTCCCATATTTGACGTAGTGGGTTGAAAACAAAAATTAATGGACAGACAATTTATGTTTTTCAGGTTATTCTTTTTTATTTATTAAAAAATTACCAATACCAATTACCACTAGGTATCCCTATCCATACATGCTTAATCTTTGTTATTACAGTACACTGTGTTTTTTTAGGGATTGCAGGAACTTTAAAATTAGGTTTAGAATTATAATTTTTTTAAGAATTGACTTTTGGCCGTTGTTAACCAATCTTGTATATTGTAGAATATAATGTAATAAACGTGTTCTTGTCGCTACGTTTTTGTTTATTATTGACCAGGTATAATGTGTAAATTTCAACCCTCAAATAAAATGCTTAGACCAGAGAAAATCTACGTGAAATAAAGATCCCAAATCCGCAAAAATCATCAAGAACCGTCAATCCAATGTCAAGTTATAGCATTTTAAAAATTTTGCTACCCAAATTTTATGTTGAGTAGTGTGTACAAAGCCTAAGGGCCTTAATCCAAAAACTGACAAAAACATCTAGAGATATTGATGTTACCTTAGTAACGAACCATATTGCAACGACCAAAAAACATTTTTTTGTGGAAATTTCACTCATACAAACTTTTCGATTTTTTGCATGACTTCATTGATCACCCCGTATATAATAAACCTTTGGTCCTACGATAAATATACGTCATGCAGCTTAATCCGAAAAAATTAGCTCTTAAAATTTGCAAACCGCGTTCAAAAATTTGCATTCCTGTTAAAAATATTGAACTTTAAATTTTGCCTAAAAGTCTCTATGTGTAAGTTCGAGTGGCCAGCACTTTAGTTAATAATAGTTAATACCCCTAGGCCTTAAATGTTTATAGATTAAAGCTAAGAAAATTGTTAGATACTGAGAACTGTTGGGTTGTTTTTTTTATTTTTTGTCTCGATCACCGAACTAAAAATATCTGTAGCTAAAAATCTATTGGTTTTTAGGCTATGGACACTTTTTCTTAGTGACATTTAAACTGTAAAATAAAACAATTTTCGATTAATTTAACCGAGAACCAAATCCCATAGTTTGTGCGGGGTTCTTTAAAACTAAAAATGGTTTGTATTCGATGATATTTTGATGAGGTTGCGCAACCTGCACATCTCATCACCAGCCTGGTACAGTCTTAAAAAAATTTCAATAAAAGCATCGATTTTTCGACAGGCCGGTCCCCTTAAGGCGGCGAGCGTCGGCTGTCGCGTAGGCGGCGCGCGGGGCGCCCTTTGTGGAGGAGCGCTAACAAGCAGGACTGCGGCGACCGTAAAGAAAGGACTAAAAGGAGCTTTCATTAATGTAAAGCAGGATTGATTCGACGAGGTTGCCTACCTTCGCCGTCCCCTGTCCTTAGGGCCTCGGACAGTGCGCGCGCACGTGACCGCCGTAGCTGGACACTGATCAATAATAAGAAGATTGCAAAGTAAGCAAAGATTCGCCGGTCCAGAACCCTCGGCCGATAGTCGACGACGACGACGGACTTAATACGACCGTATTGACCGCGAGATCGTTGCGAGAATTCCAATGAGCGCAATTCCTGCAATTTGAATCATACAGTATACAGAAACCAGTATATTGTACCTATAGTATAGTAGAATTAGGATTTAGCTGAAAAGTAACTGATACTTCACAAAAAAATTGCCTTTTGTAGAGGAGGCTGAAAATGTTAAATATCGTTTTTTTGGCAAGAATTTAAAATTATTGCTACATTGTTTAAATAATTCGCAAAGGTGCGAAAATCAGTTTTTTTTTAAATAAAAAAAGAGAACCGTAAACTGTACAAAAAAAATGTTTCAGATAAAAAATGTAGCTCGTATGGCGATGGGTGGTGTGGTAAGTAAAGCACTTTAGTCGGCTATATGTACAGTGATTTATTTACATATTTACGAGGTATGCAAGACCGGAGAAGTCCGGTAAATCGCGGAGATAGACTCCGGCGTAGAGCCGGTGAACAATACAGATGAACTGTCGAGACTCTGTCAAAAACTGAACTTAAAATCCTTAAACCAACAATCAGCCGCAGACCAGGTAGGTTCCCCGAAACCAGTCTCCAATAAACAGTTGTAAACTGAATTAGGGGGAAATCCCAACCGCAGGTCAATTTGGGAAAACCAAACTATTATGCGGGTGTTTTTAACAGAAATTAAATAGGCTATATCTACATAAATCTACAAACGGTAAATGCCGAAACGTGAGAATTAGGGTTTTACAGAAATTTACATAAATAAGTAGATTCGTACCTACCATGTACATAATTCAACTAAAATTAGACCCTACCTATTAAATGACAATAGACCCTACACTAGTAAAAAACCCTACAAAACCCATCAAGAAATTTGCAAATCGGTTAATTTGTTTATCTGCAAAATTGAAAAAACTTGAACTTTGAATTGTTTTAATTCAAATCTGGGGAACGCAGTGGCCAAGCAAATTCTGAAACCCACCCGATCCATTTTTTCTCTCCCAATTCTCCTGACTTAAATTCTCTGAACCAAATGGGATATTTCACTCAAGGGCATTTCATCCACAACTGCTACAATTTCGTATTGTGAAAAGTTCAAATATCCTCTAGCATTTTTGTCGAAAAAAATAAAGTCCTATCAGTCTTCTATCACTAATACCGCACCACACCTTGGTTTTAAAAGAGTACTGGTCTCAACACTCTATTATAAAATTGCGATTTTCATCAGCCTACCATCGGGAGTTCTGAGAGGATACCGTTCCATTGGAGAAAATTCCTTGATTCAAAAAGAACCTAAGTTCCGTAAACATCTTTGGTTATATGACGAATTGAAACATTCGTTTATTTCTGAAACCACCTTAGTCCCGGACTTCTTTCGGCACTAAATTGTCAGTGGACATTTTGCACTTTTAACTTATAAAAGTAAAAACAGTAATAATGTCGACGTTCAATAGTTTGTTGTTATTGCTGCTTATAAAAAGTTGTTTTATTAGAGAAAAAACATAATTAATTCTGTAACTATTATGAACAAATACAGTCCAGATACAATCCAAAACCAGCACAGGCTCTTTAAAGGTGAATGTTCGGACTGAATAACTACAAGATTCCTGCATTAGAAGGAAAATATCAACTTCCTGATAATATCTGCATTTAGCAGGACAAGGCACCACTGCATTAGGCTCGTATTGTTCGAAATCGACTAAATCAAGGAATGGATTGGATGAAAAAAATAATGAAATTCAATGGCTTATGTGTTCTCCCGACCTTAGTCCACTGGATTAGTTCCTGGGAACTTATTTGAAGTCCTATCTTACCGCACCACACCTTGGTTTTAAAAGAGTACTGGTCTCAACACTCTATTATAATATTGCGATTTTCATCAGCCCACCATCGGGAGTTCTGAGAGGATACCGTTCCATTGGAGAAAATTCTTTGATTCAAAAGAACCTAAGTTCCATAAACATCTTTAGTTATATGACGAATTGAAACATTCGTTTATTTCTGAAACCACCTTAGTCCCGGACTTCTTTCGGCGCTAAATTGTCAGTGGTCATATTGCACTTTAACTTATTTAACAGTAATAATGTCGACGTTCAATAGTTTGTTGTTATTGCTGCTTATAAAAAGTTGTTTAATTAGAGAAAAAACATAATTAATTCTGTAACTATTATGAACAACTATCAACCAACGACCAGTGCTAAAACACTAATGATGGAGATCTCTAGGGCTGAAGAAAATTATATCAATATGATACTATATGATAATACTATACATATATAAAATTATATTATACTATATATAATAATATTATACTACAAGGAATTTCACAGTTCAAATGACAATTCAAAATGCATATAAGGACCCACTGCCAATACTACAAGCCGAAAACGAAAATTTGAAAAATCTGGTTAAATGGGTGGAGGAACCATTCAAACCCTTTTACAAAAATATTATTGAAACATCAAAAATTAAAACAAAATACAAGGAAGGCACAAAATAGTCTCTGTTCTTATAATATTATATAAAAATAGTTTGATAATAAAAAGTTTATTTAAAAACATGTTTCATTTTAGAAACAACCCAAGTCCATTTTTTTTAGGATTTTTTTTTGAGATTTCGTAAATTTTTATAGTGCTTTTGTTTATGATAAATTCTTACTTTAGTGGTAAACTTCCGAACTCAAGCTACAGTATTACTCAAAATGTCCAGATATACTTACAAAACTTTTTTTTTTTTCATCTCCTGAAAACTCTCAAAAAGTGACTTAGGTTGTTTCTGAAATAAGCGATTCAATTTTTAAATAATCTTACAAACTAATGCGTAACTATCGTCTGCTCCGGCCAGTTAATAAACCCCATGGTAACCATCGCTCTCATTAATATCGGCAACTGTATACAATCGATTAGGGCTTCAAGCTTCGGGTAAAAATTCAAAATGGCCGTATGGACATATCAAACAAAAACAAACGAGATGAATAGGCCCCACTCATGAATTAAAAAACGCGACGCTTTTAAAAGACTCATCAGGTTGGGGCTGCCCCGTCTGCACCCTCGGACAATAATTAGTCATAGGAGGTGGGTCGCCATCGGTGTGCATTGAAATTTCGACGGCCATACTGGCAAGGTTTTGGCTTTGTGCGCCTCCGTGTCGACGACTGAAAAAACTAAAGCTAATTGCACAGCTATAAGAGCAATATTTTAGGACATTATATAGGACATTTTATCGGTATAAAATATGTGTTGACTTCATTTCAGTTAAAAACCAAATTAGCGGAAAAAAATCATAGCTACTTTTTTTCAGAATTAACATAAATATGATAAATAATTAAAACTGTTGATAATTAAAACTCTTTTTTAATGTATGATTAAAAATTAATTCAGTTCGTTCATAATATAAATGTAAATTATTTGTATTAAACATAGATATTATAGGGTGATGGGTCAAAGTGTGGAGCCACGTAAATATCTGTGAAGTTAATAGATATATTGATACGAAATTTTAAGTGTGAAAATTGTCTTGAAATAACCATAACTTGAAACTAGCTTGAAATATATAGTTTTCCAAAAAAAAAAAACAGTGACGCTCAAAGATTTTTTAATGGATGAATGTCCTGTATATTTTCACATTTTCAGATACTTTTTAATGACTTGATTTTAACGAACTAACATAGTTGGCATATAATATAAATATTTTCTATTTTAGAAGCTACATACAAAAAAATTAAAATCGTGTAAAACTTTTTTTAAAGAAGATAAATATAATTATTATTATTAGATTAGGCGACAAAAAAATCGTTTCTCTATTTACTAATTAAGCACAGAAAAAGTCTGAGTACTTTAGACAAAATGTCGCCAAAAAAATTAGTGCAAAAAAGTCCAAAAACAATCCAAATCCAATCCAAATACAGTCCAAATACAATCCAAAACCAGCACAGTCCCTTTAAAGGTGAATGTTCGGACTGAATAACTACAAGATTCCTGCATTAGAAGGAAAATATCAACTTCCTGATAATATCTGATTTTAGCAGGACAAGGCACCACTGCATTAGGCTCGTATTGTTCGAAATCGACTAAATCAAGGAATGGATTGGATGAAAAAAATAATGAAATTCAATGGCTTATGTGTTCTCCCGACCTTAGTCCACTGGATTAGTTCCTGGGAACTTATTTGAAGTCCTATCTTACCCTTAATCTTACTATTAATATATTAAATGTACTTATTCCTTTGGCATGTTTTCTACTCTATAATTAATATAATTTTTTGTTATATTTTGATATACATACGATATATGTAATTTTTATTTTATTGACTTAACGATTTCCTGGTCTGATGGCTGTCATTAAAGCATTATAAAATATTTTTTATCTCGAAATCTAATAATATTTAGAGTTTATCACAATTATTCTATAAAAAAAATTTAATATGAAAACTTTAAAATCATGATTATAATTCCCAAAATATTCACTTCAGATCCAATTATGCTAGTTCGGTCAGTTCGTTAAGATCAACTCATCAAAAAGCATATGAAAATTTGAAAATGTACAGGGCATTCTATTTTTTTTGGAACTCTGTGTATATTTCAAAGAAAGTTCAAGTCATGGCTTTTTAACGCCTAATTTTCATATTTAAAACAGACATGATATGACAAAAAAAGCAAGAATGAGCAAGTCGAAGATCAAATGCATGCTGATTTGCTTTTTTGATAGCCAGGGGAATTTTGTATTACATGAGTTGTATATGTATTTAAATAAGTATAAAGAAGGGCATTAAAGTTGTTTAAAATTACTGAGATAGTTTCAGTTAGGAAAAAAGGGAGTTAATATAATTTAGACAAAATCTCCTTTAGATTGTTTTTATATTTACAGTTATTTACATTATTTTTCTATTTAATTCTGTTCAAAAGAAACGGAATTAAATTACAAGATATATATGTAAAGGTATGAAAAAACGCGATTTGATCCCAAAAAATCGTCAATTTGAAGTCGCTGATTTTCAACTTTAATTTTCTGAATCTTACGTAGACTCTGTTCTGAAATGAGTTTTCATTTCTTCTTCAACGTCATCATCTTCGAAAATCGATATTGTTCTGTTTCCGAAACTTTTTTTAATACACATGATTGTGGAAATGAATGGATCCAATGTGAATAGTAAATTGTGACACAAATTTTCGCCGCTATTCTTAGTTTGTCTGAATTATGCTCTGCAGCGAACTGTTCCAGAAAAAAATAAAGAACTTTTTCAGCTGCATTTGGTTGCACTCATATTTGGTGAAAAAAAACCATACATCTCATTCTTAACATTTGTGTAAAAATTAACTCGAATACATGCGAATTTTGTAAGTATTTCGTAAAAAAAAACAGAAAATTTATTTACACAAACCCTCATGAAATAAATATTTTAAAATTTCAGGAAAATATATCTTGAATATTATTTTTTTATATGTTATTTGGATACAGTTATCATAAATGGAATCTCATATTACGCTTTTAAACGTAAGATAGGAAGCGAAAAAAATCATGCCATATTTTGACGTTATGCCCATCGCTTGTCTTACTTTAAAATAATAAATTTCAAAAGTAAAAACGTAGGTTTCAGTTCCTCTGGACATTTATATTGACATTAAAAATAGTAGCAAATATTTATATATATTCCGTTTTTCGACTTTTGCACTCCTAGATTAGCATTTTACTCCACTGTGCACCGTCTTGGACTTGAAAATTTTCAAATTCTGACTTCGATTCGTGATCAGCCACCCCAAAAACCTCCGAATAACAAGTTTGATATAAAAATGATTAGGCTAAATCATTTAGGCGATATATTTAAAACTGGAGGCCTAACAATCTGCTCCGATGCAGCGTAGACGAGACTAATTCAGTCCTTGTGAATTCTTCCAATTGCTCGCAGTCGCTATTGACAAAGAACGAATATCGGATGCGACAAACGGCCGACCGATTCGAACAGACTAATGGCCAGTTCTTCCGGATAATTTATGGGAGCACTTTCCTGCAAGTCAATGTAAAGAAAGGTCCTGCTCCCGAATCGAGTTGCGCTTCCTTTTCTCAGGCCTGCCAAACACGGCCGCCTTGATAAATTGCCGTTCTGCGGGACTTGATCTGTTTCACATGCCAATTCGTGAATTTTTACCACTGATATATTCGGCCGACCCTTTCGGAAAATTATAATTTCCCGCCGGAACATGCTCCGACTAAATCACTGTTTCTATTACTTACAAACGAATAAGTATCTGAATTTTAAGAAAACGTACACTCGAACACCTCTTATTTCACCTTCGCTTAATTCACATCCTCTGTTATTTCACCACGTTTCCCCCTATTAGGTCGCGAAACCGTCCCGGTTAAGTCGCCGCCTGTAAAAGTTTTAGAACTACGTTTGGAAATTGGATTCTCGCATGAATATGTACAATTTTTATTGAAAAAAATGATTGTGTAACACATTTATTGATTTAAAATAGGTTAGGTGTCTTTTAAAAATATTTAATCTTTAAAATATTCATATATATATATATATATATATATATAATATTTGCCTTTCTACCCGAAGGTGTAGGCATATACTAAAAAACTACTGTCTCTCGCCATGCACAAATGTGGACCATTTTTTCCTGTTCTTTGCCGTAGTTGTCGCCTCAGCTCTGGTGATCCCTCTCGACTCCAATATTCGCGCGATACCCTGGTCCCATGTTGTTGGTGGTCTACCTTTCCCTTCTTTTTATCTGTCTCTTGGCTTCCCAAACTTTCTTGACTGGTCTATCATTATTCATCCTTATCAGGTGCCCAAACCATCCCAACTGCCGGTTTTCGATCCTGCTTAGCACTGACTGCACCTGAAGTTGTTCCCTAATGTCAGCGTTTCTTATTTTGTCTTTCCGCGTAATTCCCAGGACTTTTCTTAGGTACTTCATATCCATACTTTGCACCATACTTTTATGCTTTTGATTCAGGACCCAACTCTCACAACCAAAGATCAATATAGGCACATAAATTGAATTATAGACACTCATTTTAGTCTTTATAGAAACTTCCTTCTTTCCTATAAAGCTGCTCTTCATACTGTGAAACATGTTGGAAGCACTTTGTATTCTCGCATTGATCTCCTGGTCTTGATAACCCTGGCTCTCTATGTGTACACCCAAATATTTCATGGTGCTTACTTGCTCCACCTTGTCGCCATTCAGCTCAACGTTAACTGCAATGTCTGGCCGTCCTCCTGTCATTATTTTGGTTTTACTTACATTTAGCTTCAGTTTTCTTTCTTTCAGTTTTTCATTCCATATGTTTAAATTTTTCTTTAATTCCGTATCACTTCTTGCGAGCACTAAGATATCATCAGCAAAGGCGCATTCACTTATCCACACTGGTTCCAGGTTACGATGCCCCATATAGAGTTTTGAAGTTTTTCCTCTGGTCTCCTTAATAACATCGTCCATGACTAAATTAAACAGTACAGGGCTCAAAACACCTCCCTGCCGTATGCCCTCCATAACCAGGAACTGTTCCGATTGCATGTTATCAGTCCTTACACAACTTCGTGAGTCACAGTAGAAGCTCATAATTGCCCTTCTCAGCCTAGGATCCACTTTTCTTCTAATTAGGGTATTTTGTATTTCTGATCTTGGTAGGCTGTCAAAGGCCTTTTCAAGGTCTAGAAAGGCCTGGAACACTTGGATGTTTGTATTCCTAGTTTTCTCTATGATCTGTTTAATCGTGAATATATGATCATGTATACTTCGGCCTTTTCTGAAGCCACTTTGACATTGTTCGAGTTGAGAGTCAATTTCTCTTGTAAGCTTGGTTTCCAAGATACGCTCATACACTTTAGCTGCAATACTTAGGAGAGTGATTCCACGGTAGTTATTACACTCCCTCCTGTCACCTTTCTTGAATATTGGAACAATAACACCTACTTTCCAGTCTTCCGGAATTTTCGCCTCTTTCCATGCTAGATTACATATCTGTGTCAGCATCTTTAGTCCATCTTCACCCATGTTCTTCAACATTTCCGCAGTAATGCTATCATGTCCCGCTGCCTTTCCTTTTTAAGCTTGTGTATGCTGGTGTTGACATCTTCTATCTCTATGGCATCCCCTGACGGGTGGCTAATTTTATTTTCGTCTACTAGTAATACATTGTCTTAAAATATTCATTCAAGGGGGAAAATTGAACTTTGTCACGCACGACTGGGTATACTTACATTGATTTTTCGTTCAGTTGGCTCATTTTTCGTTATAACAAGTGCTGTGGTATATCTCTAAATATTTCTTTTTGCAGTTAAAACACAAAAAAGTTGAGGTTATGATCGCGACTTAAGAGAGGCAAAATTTCGCTACTTAAGCGAGGTAATGATGCACGGATTTGGCGACTTAAGAGGGGTTCGAGTGTATACTTAACGATTAGCGGCGGCGGAAATTGAAGTTAAAGGGGACGACGGCATATACTGTGCCATCCATTAAGTTTGCACCGTATGGGAATTTTTTTTTTTGTTGTATAATAAGTATAAATATCAGATTCTTTTTGAGTACTTATAGCAGTATTGCAGTCCTCTACGATGAAGACAAACATTTTGAAAAAATAATCAACTACCAAAACGACATTTGCCAATTCGATTGTAAGTTTTCTGCCGCGTAGAACCCAAATATGCAAAAATATACAGGATATCCCAAATAAAAACTGGATTGGAAAGCTTGGCCCGATCTCCTAAGCCACCCGGTATACATTTCACACACATTTTGCCATCCATTTCCAAGAATTTCTAGAGGTCCGCCAGATTTAAAAAAAATTGTTAAAAAGTTAAGTTTTTTAGTAATGGCTTAGTTACATTACAGTAATTAAGCCATCATATTATTTCTTATAAATGGCTTAATACTAAATTACAGTTTGATTAACAATCAGTTCCATTTAGTAATTCATTAATATCATTACAGAAGTGTTTTGTCAATAAAGCTAGATATGCAATATACAGAGCTAAACAAAAATACCATTTTGTTTTAAGTTTTTTGGTTCAGTTTATTTGGACTGAATACCATGTATAAGGTATATAGAAATAAAATTATGTACAGATATATTTGAGACATGGCTGAATCGAAATTGCCATTATTTTTTTAATGTGCCTAATAGTCAAACCCAGTTTTGCCACACTCCATAGCCAATCAGAAAAGCCGACAGACAGACAGTCGTCTAAAGTATTTATACAGTTAAAGATAACTTTTGGAGTGCACCATTATTAATAAAAAATGGTCAACCTTCTCCGAAATAAGAGAGTAACCATTCTCTTATTTTATTGTACTATTTATTTTATTAGTCTCTTGTTTCCATTTTATAAGTGGCACACACTGTATAAGTGGTTCTATGTCTCCTAGAATAGTGTAAATCGATGGTGGTTCAAGTTTGGAATCGGTTAAATACAGTGCCACCCATAAAGTTTGCACCCTTTTTTTAATAGGGAAAACTTTTGTGTTTACATTTAAGAAATTATTTTAACTGTCGATTGTTTGGGCATGTCTTTAAACTAAAATAGCGCCCATTTAACCTAGTCAAAAATTCATAATGTACGAGTAGCATACGAAAATTTGAAATCGACCCTAGAGTAAACTACTTCGACTTATTTTCGACCTTAGAGAAAAATATTATAAAAAAAAAAGTTATTCCTTTTTTAAAATACCAGCACCAATAAGAAGTTTTACTGCGATATGGTGAAAAAGAGGTTTCTGACATTTTTTTCAACTTACCCTCGTACCATAATTGTAACAAAATCGCTCATTATTAAAATTGTATTTTCTGGAGACTCTTCTCTAATAAAAGTGTTGGTATTGTTCAAAACAATGTAAATGGGCAACGAATAACTGAATTATTTTATAACAAGGGCAGCAGAAAATAAACGAATTTTTGGTACAAACTTTAGTTTATGTTCAAGAATAATACAAAAAAGTAAATAATTATGGTAAACCTCGTGAAGAGCACACTTTTTGAGGCGATACTTTTGTAATAACATTTGACTTTACACAGTCAAATGTAAGCATTTGAAACATTTGAAAAATATACATTATGTTTCTTAATCTTCTTAAATGTGCAGTGTGTATTTGTAAGTCTGATGTGAGATTTTGCAACATTAAAAGTCTTTCTCAATAGAGAAATGAAAAAAATTAAAAAGAAGGTTGCAATGGCTTTCGATGTTTTTTTTTGAATGCGATAAAAATATTTTCAAAATTATTGGGGGTAGTGTTCACCCTTATTTTGAGGATTGAAAGTTTAAAATCGAAATTTCGAAAAGTATGACACGATTTTTTTTGTAATTTTTTTTTATGTCTTTTTTTTGTACTTTCGAATAATTTTTTGTCGAAATAATAGGCGTCGACCAGGAACTGGTCCAAAAAACGGCCAAAAGGTGAAAAAACGTGGTTTTGGCGTATTTTCTCATCCCGTGAGATAGTAAATGGCAAGTGAATAATATATTCCAAGGTTTTTGGGATCGCTCATTACGAATCTAACGTAGAAAATTTCCCCGTAGAATACGACGGTATATTTTAAATTTCAAAATTTAGCCATTTTTTAAAAAGTTGACTACCAAACTGGATCCGCCATTTTATTTTTTTGAAAATATGACGTTAGTTTCGTAATTAGCGACCCTAAAAACCTTAGAATATATTATTCACTTGCTTTAAATACGCTAAAACCACGTTTTTTCATCTTTGGGCCGTTTTTTTGGGCCAGCTCCTGGTCGACGCCCATTATGAATTAAAAATTAATCGAAAGTACAAAAAAAGAAAGAAATTAAAAATGAAATTGAAAAAAAAAATCGTGTCATACTTTTCGAAATTTCGATTTTAAACTTTCGATCCTCAAACTAAGGGTGAAAACTACCCCCAATAATTTTGAAAATATTTTTAACGTATTCCACACAAAAAAAACACATCGAAAACCCATGCAACCTTCTTTTTAATTTTTCCATTTTCTTACCGAGAAAGATTGAAATTTTAGAGTCGAAACGAAAACTTGTATTTTCTCACCCTCACCATCCCTCTCCTTGTAGCTCAAAAAATCTAAAATATTATGGAGGTCAGTTTTTTTAGCAAGTACTATCGATTGTGATATGTTTTTTTTGACCTCACTTAGTTGGAGTGAAAGTATGGAAACAAAAAGTGTTTCGAAGATGGACAGTTTTTAATTCTCTCTGAGCATATTCTCTCTTTACGAGATTCGAACGTCCTCCAAATAAAACGAAAAGGTATAATACACGGGCAACGTCGTGGATTTTATGAATTTTAAAATATGTCCGCGCCCGAAGCATCACGGCGTAATAGAAGGGAAAAGGGCAGCGGGTAGGCAGAATTGACGCGGCCCGGTGAGGGCGAGTTATGTAGCGAGAGAAAAAAAAATCGAAAAAATCGGGGTAGCATGTGCTGAGTCAGACCGCCGAACGGATATGCAAAAACTACGAGTGACTGGTATGTTTTCATTCTTTGGCGTGCTTTAGATTGATGAAACTTTTTTAAAACCTACAAGAAATAGTAAAAATAAACCTCCCTTTAAATCGAACTGACAAACGTTGACAATGGATAATAAATGAACCCTTTTGGAACTCATTCAAATATCAGCGGAATATTTGGAATAAAATGATCGCGACGAAGGTAGTGCCTGGAAATTATGATGTCGGATATAATATACAGGATGGATTAACTAAAAACCGCAGCCAATGAAGTCACTATTTCCACTATAATGCTTCCACATTTAATTAGAATAATTGGATAGCTCTTTATACATAATTAACTGTAATTGCATATACATAATTTATTGTTTAGTTTACAACTAAGAACATTGTACTTTATCTTAAATGAACAAGTTCTTCTATTGGTAGTCCTAACCCTCCACCAGCCCCTGTTACTACAATCAAAATAGAATTATTTCTATTATTAGTTTTCCAAAATTTTTAAACATGTTATCAGTAATGTTATGCAGCCGACTGAGATGGAAATTACAACAATTTTCGGTCTATAATTTTTTGTAATAAATGTTCTATCAGTATTTCTAATCCCATGACTCCGATGATCTCATACCCTTATGATCCCAAGACCCCAACGATTTCATCACCTGAGATCATGGTATCACCTTAATTGTACCATGATCTCAATGGTCCCATGGCCCCCAACTATCCCTTAACCTTTTTGATCCCAAGACTCCAATGACCCCACGATCCCTTTGATTCCAAGACCCCAATAACCCAAATAACCCAATGACGAATGACCTCAATGATCCTATTGATCTCATTTACTCCCACGATTCCAATGATCGCAACTATGTCATTTTTGTGTTGTATTAAAATTTATTTTACAAATTTTTATTTGACCTACATACTTTTGTTATTACCCCAATTTACCCCCATTTATTCCACAATCCATTAACAGATTCAGCTCAAAATCTAAACAGCTTCAAATCTCGTTATGGTACTTACGTGTTTCAAATTTCGAGTTGATATCTTGATGCGTTCTCGAGTTAACAGACAGGTAGACCGACAGACAGACAGGAAATTGACCCCAAGAGTTAATTGCTAACCTCAGCAGCTATTAGAGAGGTAATGTAGATATAAAATTAAAACATTTAGTTAAAACTACAGTCCAATAAATTATTTTAGCGTCTAGCAGCAGTCCTAAACTGAAATATTTTTACGGTTAATTCTATTTCACAAAAAGCAAAAAAAAGTGCTATTCATAATATTTATAATAATTCATGTACAAAAAAATAAAATTTATATTCATGTACAAAAAAACTACACTACACTCTTTTGTAACCGAATGGTGTTTGTGAGAAAATCTTAAATAAATAAAAATTATATAAGTGTATAAAATAGTAAAAACAAATAATATTTAAAAAACATCTATATACAGTATGTCTCCGGATCGAGTTTAAAAAAGGAAAACATTTTGTGTTTTTGATTTCTCAGAAAAAGTCACTCTTGATGATTCGCCCTGCTTGACTTCAAACCCCCAACACGCAAATTACTTTTTATATAACTCAAACGGTTCTCGAGATAATACCATTTTTCTCATAATTTGGACTTTCACAAAATTTTATAAGTAATTCTAGTTGACGGATTTAACCCAATAATTTCGTTGTCTAGGGATGCTATATGCTATAGAAACTCAATTAATCAGTTAGCTAAAAATGATTCGAATTACTTAGTCTCATGTTTTAATCATTGAATTAAATAACTGATTATAAAATGAAATCGAAACTAAACCAGAATTTTTTTATTCAAGTAATGCTCCTCCTTTTTTCTGCACAAATTTCAATTCGAGCTCTAAATTCGTTAAAACTATTTCTAATTTCCTCAATTGACAAGGACTTGACTGCATTTTGAATCCTTGTTTTTAATTGCTCTTCATCATTTTCTAGTCGTTTACGATAAACAATTTGCTTTAAACGTCCCCATAGATAGAAGTCCAATATTGTCAGATCCGGGCTTCTCGGCGGCCATAAAATAGGACCATCCCTTCCCATCAATTACGAACAGTAACGGCATGATGAGCAGGGCACCCATCTTGTTGGAAAAACATTCTCGTTCGATAACTTAAAGGAAGTTCATCAAATTTATCTGTTAAATTTTTTTTTAGCATCTCCAAATATGTATTACGATTTAAATTTTCTTTGAAAAAATATGGACCAATAATGCCATTTGTATATGAAACCGCACACCACACATTAACTTTTTTTGAAATAATGTCTTCGACACGAAAGTGGGGATTTGTTTCACTCCAATACCGGCAATGCTGAGAGGAAACGACGCCGTTTGTTGAAAAAGTAGATTCATCGGAGAACAAAATTCGCTTATGAAATCCTACGTCATTTAAAACTCTGTTGCCCATCTCCAAACAAAAATCCAAACGTTTGGCTTCATCACCCTCCTCTAAGGTGTGCCAGAATTTTGGTTTAAATGGTAAAATCCGGTTCTGCTTGAAAATTCTCTGTAAATGCGATTTACTTATTTCAGTTTCAATTGCTCTTCTTCTAAGTGACAATCTTGGAGCTTCTCTCACGGAATGTAGGGCAAGAACTGAAGCAGCATCGCCTTCATTCAATCATTTTTTTGATTTTTTAATGTCTAAAACAGAGCCTGTTTCTAAGAACTTGGTCACCAACTTCTTCTCTCCGACAGTAGAAATGCTAACTTCCGGGGATTTTTCGTTAAATTTATTAATAACAACAAGATAGCACTCTTCCTCAGTTCCGTAGCATTGAATCAAATAAATTCTTTGTTCTAGAGTCAACATTATAGCATATAAATAGTAGCAAAATGACGAATATTCGATTTGAAGTTATACTGACTTATTAGTTGTCAGCAGTTGTCAGTGATATCTTGCAATGAAATCCGCTAGACTAAATCCGCTAAACTAGAATTTTTTTAAATAATAATAAAAAAATTCTCCAAAAAAAGTCCAAATTATGAAGAAAAATGGTCTTATCTCGAGAACAGTTTGAGTTATATAAAAAGTAATTTGCGTTTTGGGGGTAGTAAAAGTAATTTGCGATTTGAAAACAAGCAGGGCAAGTCATCAAGAGTGATTTTTTTCTGAGAAATGAAAAAACACAACATTTTTTTCCTCTTTTAAACTCGATCCGGGGACATACTGTATATATTTTTAAATTTAAAACCTTCCGTATGCCTAGTACTACGTCTACTAATTTTTCCTCCCATTAAAAATATCTTTACCACTTTCACTACTAATTTTTCCTGCTCTTTTTTGTACTTACTCCTTTTTGTTCTCTTTTAATGTTTATAAAATTCATTTAACAATAAACAAGCACAAAGAATCCATCCATATGCTAGTCAAAATTATTTCTAAATACTGAATAATTTTATAACAATTTGACATCAAACATGTGTTTGATGGCGTACATCGGTCTTTATTTTTTTTTGAAGTATACAAATGTCATCAACTTATTTCCATGGCTGACTTGATAAGAATTGGACTAACGAAGTCGAACCGAGAGGGGTGATTTTTTGAAGTTTTTTTATTTTGGGAAAGTATAATTCTGTATTTGGAAATATTGATGCAAATAATTATTATGGAAAAGCGGAAAAAGACCATGTAAAAGACTTAGTTATTAAAAAAAAACAGTATCCATGAACATGTCAGCATTGTGAGCAATTTAACTGACGTAGGTACTTAATATTATCCGTCATCGGGTAAATTTTTTCTATTTAAAATTCACACACCGCAAATTTCAGGGACGAACTTTTTGATTGGACATTTCTCTCGAATATTTAAATTGCCACGTGTATATCGTTACACGTGGCAAGCAGACACTTCCACCCGTTGTTTATCTCATGCATAGTAAGAAGGGTCGCTTATATTATTATAATGATACTCTCCTGTTTTGATATATTTACAGCATGCCGATCTCGTCACCGTTTAGATAAGCTCGTCGGGGCGAGTCGACTGCGCGCACTTTTCCTCGAGTCCGGCGCATGACCGAGGGTCGAAAATGACCGGCAGGGGTGGTCAGCGAAGCAGACCGCACCCTCTGCAAACTCGCCACCCCGGAGGATGCCGGCCTTTGAACGGGACAATGCCCGGCACGCGTCTTCAAGATGAATAGGGCCCTTCCCTCCGCAAGATTCGACGTAACAAGCATAAGAAATTCCATTCAAAGGAGTGCACACAATGGAAGTTCATTTGAATACTGTCGGCGGTTAGGTAGAGTTACGCAGGAAAAAAATGGGTTACTGTTAATTACAAGTACATATACAGAACGAGTACATTCTAGACAAAAGTGATTATTTCCAGAGAGAAAAGTGATTATTTCCAATTTAATTAGCAACGGTGTACATAAGCAAAAACTTATATATAAAAAATAAAACATATACGAGGTATGAAAATTAAGTAATGAGATTGGCAACGTAGCGTCCATCTAGTACCACTGCCGAGACGGGAAGGGCGGTAGGTTAATATGTAATGCACCGTCAGTACAAGCTTGAACTTGTTAGAGTAATTTGTTTGTTCTTTGGGACTGTTTTCGTAAACCGGTTTTTTCTAGTGCGTTTTAAAAATGAGTGACATTTATTTTGAGCAACGGTGTGCTATTCAACACGCCTACGGAGACAGTGTTTTTTCAAGAACCCAGGTTTTTCGGTGGTTTAAGGCATTCTTAGAAGGAAGAGAGACGAATGAAGATGAACCTCGCAGAGGAAGGCCTTCATCCTCAGAACCGATGAAAATGTCGGCTACGGATCTTGTGCATTCAGACGTCGGTTGACGACAAGAATGATCGGGGAAGAGTTAAATTTGGGATGAGAAAAATCTGCACAAAAATAGTTCCAAAAAAACTTTTCGCAGGGAAAAATGGACATCAGGGGAGAAAGGTGTTTTGACTTTTTGGAATCGATTGAAAATGATCCCCATTTTATAGAACGTGTCATTAGTGGTGATGAGACTCGAGCGTTTGAGTACGACCCGGAAATCAAGCACCAAAGCATGGAATGGCACTCTTTAAGCTCTTGAAAACTCAAAAAAGCAAGAATGAGCAAGTCGAAGATAAAATTCATGCTGATTTGCCTTTTTAAATAGCCAGGAAATTGTCCACAAAGAGTTTGTGCCTCCAGTAAAACGTAAATCATCACTTTTAAAGAGAGGTTCTTGAAAAATTTCGATACAGGGCATGCATATGAGACCAAACATCAAGAAGAACTGGATGTTGCATCACGACAATGCGCCTTGTCACACAGCCATTTCAGTAAACGAGTTTTTATCCACTAAACACATGCCGGTGGCTTCTCAGCCTCCTTATTCGCCTGACTTGAGTCATTGTGACTTTTTTCTCTTCCCGAGATTAAAAAAATCACCTCAAGGGACGTCATTTTGGGACCATAGAAAACATTCAAAAGGCTGTAACCGACCATCTGAAGGCTATTCCAGTATATCAGTATACAATACTGAATTGTAGTTCCATTCGAATAAAAAATTTAAGATCAGTCTCATTGCTTAATGTACACATCTCGTATAACCAAAAAATTCGTTACCAATAATAGTAACAGAAGTAAAGAAATCACTAAAAGAATGTAACAACCTTATTTCTCCTACAATTAAAAATAATTTACAGGTGTCAAACCTATCAATACCTAAATTATCGAAAAGTCATAAACCAGGAAAATCTTCACGATCCACTGTTTTAGCAGTAGGATTCCCAAAATGTAATTTGTCAAAATGGTTAACGAATCAGTTTCACAAATTTGCCTGTTGCGCAAAGTAGTTTTTCAGATAAAAATTCAATAGATTTTATCAACAATATAAAAAACATCCAGTTGCAAGAAGGCGTTTTGATCTCTTTCAATGAATGTCGATTATATCAATTTGTCTCTCAATAATAATAATAAAAATATGTGAAAAATA
Source organism: Aromia moschata (assembly GCA_029963805.1). Classification (NCBI taxonomy): domain Eukaryota; kingdom Metazoa; phylum Arthropoda; class Insecta; order Coleoptera; family Cerambycidae; genus Aromia; species Aromia moschata. The sequence continues at coordinate 13,529 of JAPWTK010000826.1, read as the reverse complement.
TTTACAAAATTCACGAGGAAACTTGTGAAATATGTAAAAAAGAGGTTTTAAAAAAATCACAATCATGACATATATTCCTGATAAGGACAATTATAAATCCCAAATTGAAACATCCATTAAATTCAGACATTTATGCAAAAATTAACTAATGCCTCAGGGTGGGTCTTCAATGTTTATTTACTGCCTAATTTTTATTTATTTCTGTACATTGTACTTTTACATAGTTATTAAATAAACATTGTTATTATTATTTCGCCGACTTTCTAGTTTCATTTTTATTTATATCATTATCAGTTATCAAATTACAGTTTCCTCAACTATATCTATCTAATTGTCAGCATCGTTTTCCGCCAAAGTTTGCCCTTCTGTAAAAATCATCCTTTTAGGCACAGTGAGTCAGAGCAATAAATTGCAGACTTAACTGTAAACCGAACTGCGGAACATTTACGCTACATAAAACCAATAAAAAATTATAAACGCAGCAAAATACGGGTGGCGGAAGAGTCGGCTCCGTTAGACGCGTATTTTTTTGCGTTTCACACGTCCCGTTAACCCTTTTCGCAATCCCTTTTTTTAAGCGATATATTCTATTACCAAAAAAATTACCTGCTCAGGTAACGCTCGTAACGTGACCCATATGTTTGAGCGGCACAAAAGGTCCGAAAAAGGGTTGCTCGCAATAAATTTCACATGAGTTACAATAGGTCTATCTGTCTGTGTACGGTTTAGTTTTCGTAGCGTGGAACTTTACTAATGGGTTTTAGAGGCTCAAATGTACAACGGATGTTTATATAGACAACCGGTGTCCGTGGAGTTGCTATTTTCACATCCGATTTTTTTAATGTTCACTATCTCAAAATATTATGAAGGCACTTGTTTAAAACATTAACTTAATTTTCTACTAAAGCTAAAAATGTCCTATGATTATTTTTAATTTTTTTAGATTAACTCTTCTTCTTTCAACGCCATAATTAGGTAATAAGAAGTAGCGGAACGTAACAGAACTGCATCAGGGGGAACACCGCATTGTATGTAAAATACGAGGTGTCGCTATTAAATAACCGAACTGCTGTTATAACACTTTTTATTCGTTACCAATTACAGTAGCAACATTTTCGTCTTCAATGTACGCCCCTTGGCGATCTCTACACCGCTCCATATGACTTTTCCATTGTCGAAAGCAGTGCTGAAAGTCCGCTTCTGTCAGCTAGTTCAGAACCTCTGTCGCTTTTGTTTTAACCGCTTTCACACTTTCGAATATTGTCCTCTTCAGTGTTACCGTGTCTAACAAGCCTGGATCAGTGTCAATGTTGTTTAGAATGTCAGCTCAAATGTTCATTCTTGATTCCTTTTGTTCGGGAGTGAGGAGTTTTGGCACCAAACTTTGCACATGTTGAACGATTCATGCAAAATCTGGCGAACACATTCTTCGTCGATTCCTGTTATTTCAGCAAGCCTTCGGATTCTTAGACGACGATCTTCGCGGATTAATTTACCAATTTTTTCAATGTGTTCATCCGTTTTTGACGTTGAGGGCTGTCTGGGGCGCGGATCGTCTTCGGTCGTTTCACGTCCCTCTTTAAACCGTTTAAACAATTCAAAGAAACTTAAGATTAACCCGTTGCTCCATCTGACCACTTAACATTTTTTCTACGCGTCACTGGTGCGTAGACTAATTCAAACTACTGTTACAGTCAAACTGAGCGACCCACTGGATTGTCCAGCGAGCTCTCAGAGTGGGGAAAGTATCACCAAACACAGTTCTGTTAAAACTTGTCGGGACACGCTTGCAGCGCGCTGGTAGCAGCATCAGTTCAGTTAGCCACACCTCGTAGTCTATACAAACCATGTAATTAATAATTTAAAATAAGCAATTTCAATAACGGTTCGCACAACACAGCGAATTATATACTGTCCACGTCTGACATGCGAGAGGCCCGAAATGGGTAGTGTTGTGCGCTTGCAATAACACATCACAATAAAACCAGTTTAGAATCACGCTCCGTTGAGAATACTCGCGCTGTGGCATTTCGTCTACTTTAGGTATATATATACCGAGTGTTTTGTTACGCGTATGATTGTCATTGCGATTTATGCACTATAAACATAAGGGCGGATTGAACATGCCAAATGAACACATGCCAGATGAATGAATAAATCTAAAGTAACAAGACATGTGACCATGCGAGTTCTAATAACTTATTAGAACTCGAAGAGGCATGGCTGTAAAAGTACAAAACAGGTCATTTCCCCTAATACGTAAATTCACATAAAAGTCAGCATTACTGTCAATTCATGTTTGAAATAGATCTTGTCTATTTCTGCGTTCTTTTGGCATGGCCAATCTGCCCTCATGTTGTCAAAGCACTCTAAATCAGAATGACACTGATACGCGTAACGAAACACTCAGTATACACCCACAATATACGACATGTCTCACACACAAACACGACATGTGATATTATGAATGATATGCAAGCGCACAACACTACACATTTCGGGCCTCTCGTATGTCAGACGCGGACGGTCTTTAATTCGCTGTGTTGCGTGAGCCGTTGCAATTGAAATTGTTTATTTTAAATGATTAATTACACGGTTTGTATAGACTATTTCACATACAATGCGGTGTTCCCCATGATGCGGTCCTGTTAGCCATCGGCGTAGCTAGCCTCAGTTTTCAGGGGCATGGCCTGAAATGAATGGAAAAAAAATACGCTATAATATAGGCTACGATTGCACGCTCTCCTACATACCTATATAAAATAAGATTATTCTATGAAAAATACGAACCCTAACAACTATATGTTCGGACCAACGCATTTTTCGCGTATTAGACTGTTTTTATGTATAATGAAGCAAAAAATTGTCTAATGCAGCTGACAGTACATAGAACTTTAAGAATTTACAAGTGTATTTTAATTAATGCTTTCAAAAAACCAAATTAGCAATGTCACAATTTAACAAAACAAATAAAATGTAACAAAATAACTGGCAACTAAATGTTCGGAAAAAAATATTTTAAGTATTAATAAGGCGTTACATCACCTTTTGCCTTCATTACGGCCCAAATTCTTGCAGGAATTGTTTCAACTAAGCCTCGACAGAGTTCTGGTGAAAAGGTGTCTCAAATTTCGCCGATGTTTTCCTTTAAAGTAGAGACCGTTCTTTGAGGATCATCCCTAAAACTCTTTTTTATCTTATGCCACAGTTTTTCAATGACATTTAGGTCGGGGCTGTTTGATGGCCTTGATAGGACTTTAATATTCTGTTCCCCGAACCACTTTTCGTCTTTTTTGCAGTATGGGAAGTTGGCGCCGTCTTGTTGGAATATGCAATTATTGTCTGGGTACATATACTGAACAGTTGGTAATAAGCTATTCGTAAGTATTTGTATATATTTGGCAGTGTTGACGGTACCCTCTATGACCTCATACTGTCCCAAACTTTTAGCGGACATACATTCCCAAATCATGACGCCCTTCTGAAATTCCAGGGCTTTTACCTTTTACATCCAAATTTCCAGTCTCGCGGTAATGCTTTAATATGTCCCCAACAGTAGACTTTGCAAAGCACAATTCTTCCGAAATTTCGCGGATTTTTTTGCCACTGCAGTATTTTTTTTACAATGAGCTGCCGCAATTTTTTTCAGTCGCGCATTTTTATACAAAAATAACGAATATTCGCAAAAACTACTAGAAATCACCTGTGACTCACAATCTAATTGTGAAATTAATGGTTATCGCGGCAAAAACAGGTTTCTCTTAATTTTTTAGGGCAGGTTTCTCGATTTTTCCGAACATTTATCAGCATATTTAGCAGATTTTTATATTTTTGGCCATAAATTCATAACAAATCCAAGCTAATAATAATTTTCAGCTTAATATTATCTTGCAAATGTATGTAATTTATATTTTAGGTTTAAAAGCGTGGTTATAAATTTTTGCATGGCAGTGAATAATTTTTTTGAATAAATGCGTTTGTCCGAACATATTGGGGCCTCGTATAAGTAATTTCCAGATAGGTACTACGTTTTTTTATACGCAGTTTTTTTATTAGAATTTTTTTTATTAGAATCTTAGAATCTTTTAGGGGGGCCAGAGGTACAGAAGGGGGGGCAGGCTCCCCCTTAGCTAAGCCGATGCTGTTAGCTGAGTCGAGTAATCGCGGACCCTAACAGAACTACCTTCTCGCAAAAATTAAAGGAACAAAAAGATTTTCGAAAATAAAAAAATAGCTTTTAAAGCTTGAAGACTCTAGTTTTCGAATTTTTTGGTTACAAATTTTTTGGAGCACCGGTAGCCATGCAATTCTTGGATAAGCACGAAGGAAAAAATTTTCTAAATTTTTTACATTTTTTTTTTCGCTCTACAGGCATGGAAAAATTTTTTCGAACTAGACCATTGCATATGTCGCATAGCCTGTTTATTTTGTTTAACGTGAAAAAAGAGCACAAAAATGCCATTTTCCCCTTTTTTTGGTTAATCGACTGTATCTTCGACAATATTGGGGGAAATGCTTAGGTTAAAAGAAAATTTTACTGTCCAATGTACCACAAAGGCCCCCTAAATCGGTAGATCGATTCAGTGGTTCAGTGGTTTCCCTGGACCGATTGATTGAAATTTTGAAAAAATTAAGGGACCAAGATTTTTGTTCTTTAAACGACCTAATCTTTTTCAAAAATCAATAATTTCATTTTTTTTTCTTTTTACTCAATTTTGAGTTTTCTGAAGATTGATTAACAAAAAACAAATCCAAAAAATTTTTTTGAATTTGTTAAAATTAAAAATTTTCTTTTTTTAATTTTTCGATATTTTCTGAAGGAAATTTTATGGAATCTTTTTAATCGTAAAAAAAAAAATTTCAAATTTTCTACGATTAAAATTTTTTTTTTCTATTTTTTTTTAAATAAAAAAATTTTTGGAAATTTTCGAAATTTTTGAAAAAAAAAATTTTTGGATTTTTTTAATCAATCTTCAGAAAACTCAAAATTGAGTAAAAAAAAATGTAATTATTCATTTTTGAAAAGATTAGGTCAAGTTTAAGGAACAAAAATCTTGTTCCCTTAATTTTTTCAAAATTTCAATCAATCGGTCCAGGGAAACCGCAGAACCGATCGATCTACCGATTTAGGGGGGCCTTTGTGGTACATTGGACAGTAAAATTTTCTTCTAACCTAAGCATTTCCCCCAATATTGTCGAAGTCGATTAACCAAAAAAAGGGAAAATGGCATTTTTTTGCTCTTTTTTCACGTTAACGTTACAGGTGGAAAAAAAATTCCAATCAACCATGACAGATTTTTGTAGTAAATTTTCTGCAGAAAACGAAACCCCCCTGTCCGCTCGCTGGGTGACCAGTAGTTTCAGAGATATCGGCAGTTGAGTGAAAAAGGATCCTTTTGCATTCAAAATTCGATATCTCGAAGACAAATGGTCGTATCTGACTCCCGAAAAAGCAAATTGAAGCTGAATAAACAGGATATGCGACCTATGCATTGGTCTAGCTCGAAAAAATGTTTCCATGCCTGTAGAGCGAAAAAAAATGTAAAAAATTTAGAAAATTTTTCTTCGTGCTTATCCAAGAATTGCATGGCTACCGGTGCTCCAAAAATTTTTAACCAAAAAATTCGAAAACTAGAGTCTTCAAGCTTTATAAGCTATGTTTTTTTATTTCCTGTACGGTCATTTTTCACTGAAATTGAAAGCCTGTTTTCACAGCCTGTTGAAAATTGCCAAAAAATTTCGAACATTTTTTTGTTCCTTTAATTTTTGCGAGAAGAGTACATTAAACTGTTTTAAAACATTTTGTGTCTATGTAGGCGTTACGTGGACGTGGAAGTAAAATTAATTCTCCACTTTGTAATTCAGATCGGCGATCTTTGGCGTTTGCACATCGCAAAGACGTTAACGGCGTCGATTCCCTCGGAATCGTCAAATAGACAAGGGTCCACCGACGGTCGGTCGTTGTCTCGTTATCAGCCACTAACGGGATGACCCGTCCGCAGTGGAAATAGCCACAGGGGCCCCGGAGCTCTAATAACATTCAGCGGTTATCGCACACTGGCTATACATAGCATAAGCCGCAAACGACCTGAATATATTGCGCTCAGATGGAATTTTAGATCACTTAACCGGTTATTCCTTAAGGAACGGGTTACATTTATGTATTATTTATTATATTTATTTCTAATTTTAGTATATAGGGTAGAATGCCCAATTGTTGGCACTTTAAGCCTAAAGTTCCACTTTTTTTATAATAGTTTGACTTTTTTTTATTAAATATGAAAAAGTATCAATTTTAGTAGGTCAAAATGTATTTGATATAAGATAATTATCGTTTTTTATGCCTACACATAGTCAAGAATTAGTAAAATAACATTAATTTTAATTTTCTTCATAAAACCCAGTTGGTGGCACTCAAATACTAATTATTGGAAGGGGAATATATGCTAGTAATTGGCACCCCATCTATTGTTGGCAGCCTAATTGTTGACAGGGATACATTTAAGGGGTTGATAATAAAATAAACAAAAAGTAGGTACCTATTTTTATTTGTTACTTTTATATTATTAAATCACAACTGAAAGATAATGCACGATTTACATATGAAAAATTATTTGAATAACCCTTTTTTTTCTAAACAAAGAGCGTGGTATGTTCTGTTACATTTCTGACACCTAATTCCCGTATTACAGAAAGTTATAGTCCGTGTACAAATAAAACATAAACCTTGGTAAACAAAGAACTTTTTTGATTCGTCATTTCTGCATCTCGTCATAAAATCATCGTTACAAAATAATTTTCTTTTGTGACTTTCAGTGGTGGAATTGGTTTCTTTTAAAATTACTTCTGAAACTAATGTCAGCTTAACATGTGAACTATTACCTTCAACTTTACTATTTGTATCTGAATAAAAGTTTTTACTGTGTCATATTCATTCTCGTTTGTGTTTGTTTCTAATCTTGTACCTTTTGCTTTTTCTAGTAATTTTTCTTCTGCGCGTCTTGATCTCTTCAATTTATTTTCCTCTTGTTTTCTCTATTTTTCTTCTTGCCATTTCTTTTTCTTCGAGGCTTTTTATATGCTGATGAAACTAAGACAAATGCTGTTCTTTCCGAATATCGGTTACCTTTCCTTTCAGGAGTTTTTGGTTTTTGAAGGAAGTCCAAGATACTTTTCTTTTCTCTCCTCCTCAATTATTTTCTCTCCTCCTCAAAATCCTTTTGTTTAGACTGAGGTGGTAGTGCAACTGAGGTTTCTTCCTCATGTTTCTCAGTTTCTGTTGCTTCTTTTAATGTAACGTTTTGGACTATGTTTATTTTTGGCTTTTTTGGTTTACTTGTGGCACTGACACAAATGTATTACAATTTCGTTGCCATCTTGCCTGCGTAGCCTGCGCACTTGAACACTATATACGTGCCGTAACGTGGAATTGTCTGTATCTTTTTTTCACAAAACATATTCAATACTTTGGTGGGATATTTAAAAAATGGAACAAAACGTACTATGGTGCCAATCATTGGTCAGATGCCAACAATTGGGTATTTTACCCTATTTCTATGTTATAATTTCTTAAAAAATCACTACAGGTCCAAAAAGCCAGTGTAGATAAGATAATAAGAGATAATCGATGGCGATGAAAAAAAATTTCAGGAAATTTTCGTCCTGCTGGGAACCCTAGGCGAAATTACATTTTAAATATTTCTGTCCAATGTTGGCGCGATATCAAATTGACGTCTAATTACACAGGCCCACAAAAAAATGTCTTGTAGTAAAAAGTTGAGAGAACAAACGGTATGGTTTTTGGTGTGCTAAAAACGAATCCGAGGTCAGAATTCACCCATCACCCTTAGATTTGATATAACCTCATAATCACACTTTACAAATACGTTAAAAAGAAAGGATAATAGAAAATAGAGCTTACTTATATTACGTATTAAGGTGTGCTAAAATAATATCTTACAATAAATATGAGTTTTAGTTGTCCACTTTTCCTAACCCAGCACCCCCATTTACCCCCACGGGGTTGAAAGATCGCCTTTCTTTCATTAAAATTCATCGCCTTTCGAGAGGCGAGGAGACTCACAAAAAAAGCACCCCGATTGTGAGAGGCGAGAGGACTCACAAAAATAAAGCATCCCGATTGTGAGAGGCGAGGGGACACCAAAAAAAGCACCCAGATTGAAATAAGTATATTATAAGAAATTACACCCCCCAACCCTTTGGGGGGTGTAATAAGGTACTATGGTGGGTTTGAGGGCGATTAGGGGGTTGGAAATAAGTTTTAATCGATATTAACAGTTTTAGTGCACCGAAGTACCTAGGAATATATTAATTTTGAATTTTTATAAGAAAACAATTTTCAACCCCCTGTGAGGTAAATAGGGATGCTGGAGGAAAAGTGGACAACTAAAACTTATTTTTATTGTAAGATATTAAGTATTTTAACACATCTAAATACGTAACATAAGTAAGGCCTTTCTTGTGGGCCTTTCTTTTTAACGTATTTGTAAAGTGTGATTTTGAGGTTATGTCAAAATCTAAGGGTGATGGGTGAATTCTGACCTCGGATTCGTTTTTAGCACACCAAAAAACATGCCGAATGATACCGCAACTTTTAACTACAAGACTTTTTTATGCGCCTGTGTTATTATTGAAGTCCTGTTTTTATTTCTACCCGAGCATGAATTATAAGATTTATAAGTAAAGCCGGCAGGCGGCGGGCCATAACCTTACGCGTTATAAATTTATGCACTCTGTCAGCGAGTGGTCGCTTTCTACCCTTCCGTGGCGTCGACATTTTCGTTATACGTAAAAATATTACGCGATTTCAAGTAAACGCTTAGAACGGTAAATATAAAGTGACTAAGACATCACGCCTCTGGGCCGCCGCGCTGTTAGCCGGCTTTCATTATAAACAAATATTGTATCTTTTATTTACATAAATAACCAAATTCTAAAAAGAAAACAATACATTTTCTTGTGTTATATCAAATTACAAAAGTAATATTTTGCAATCAGATATTACCTACGAAACCTTTCTGTCAGCATGCCTAACCTACTTCTTAATTTTGTTTCATGTATTTTATAATAAATTACATATTCTGTATTCAAATCCAATGAAAATTGGTACAGTCCACTTTACGATGGTTCAGAGTAAGGATACTGTTGCTTGCTTCCTAAGCGATAGTACTTTTTGCATGTTATGTTATATGCAAGTTATTTTTCGCATGATAAAAGAACTCCGAGTTGGCCATGAATTTACTCCACGATATGCGAGAACCACGCGTTCAATTGTTTTTTATGAGACCTATGTATTAAAAATTCTATTAAGTAATGAAAATCGAACTACAAATAAATACTTCAGGAGGGTGGAAGACCTTAAGTAGGACACACTGTACATAAACTAGGGTGATGTTCTTTTGAAATAGTGTGGTACTTTTTTTTTTATTTGATTAGTTACCTGAGGATGGCAACATTTTCAAAATTTTGGAAAACCATTAAATTTAGTTTGTTACTAATCGTTGTGGTCCAAATTAGATCATATTATAAATGTCAGTCAATATGATTTGAGATTTTGAACACAAAAGTTTCCACATGTATTTGTTTGTTTGTAACTATTCATACTATTATGCATATTCCGTTGAAAATAAATATAGTTGTTCAATATGAAATTCATCGCTGACTGAAAAATAACTGATCTGCAGCACTTTTTTGCAAAAAATGTATAAAAATAATATTTTTTAAAAATAATTTCAGAAAATGATCTACGTTGTAGTTATTGATAGAAATTACAACTAATTGAAGTTGCTTAATCTAACATAAACATAAATTGACTTAACAGAACAATTTATTTTTCAGTTTCATTCTACATCAGGCGAATTTCAATTGGCGAGATGACTGGAAACTATTTTTTTTTAAGTTTAACAAATACTTTCTTGCACCTATCAAGACTACCATATGATTCCAATAGCTTCAGAGAAGAGACAATTTCAGGACTTTCTAAGTATTCAAGACTATGAAACAGATGATAAGAAAAATCTATAGTTGTTCAACAATCTACACATAGATTTTGTGGTGAGTAATATATGTGTATGTAGTTAGAAAGAATTCATTCTAATAAAAATCTCAAATCTGAAAAAAAACAAGAATATTTTTTTTTTGATAAAAGCTACTTTAGTAAATAGAAGGTTGTTGTTGTTTTTTTTTTTAATAAAATAATTCAACGTAATGAGGCTGACTAATAACACTACCCTGCAAAATTTTGAAAATTTTGTGCCCCCTGGACAATGAATAGTTGTTTTCGAAGTAATTTTTCCCTCTGAAAACAAATCCAAAATTATTTTTTTTATTAAGAAACGAAAAAAAAACATTTAAAAATCAATATCAAGTCAATATTTTCTTAAGTCAAAAGATCTACTCGTTCACAATCTAAGGCGAGATTTTCAAAATTTTTCGTAGAAAATACAATATGGAATTTGGAATTTTCATGAACTTTTTTTAATGAAAAAAATGGCGTCTTTACTTAGATTCTTTTGTATTTTGGAAATTCATAGTAACATAAAAATAAAAATAAAGGATAATAACAATTATATTCCTTATGGCGGCTGCAATATGGCGAGGAAAATGCGAAATTTCTATAAATTCAATGAGTATTTGACTGACCATTCATAAACGTTTTCGAAGTAGATGAAGTCGAATTTGATGTTATATTTTCATTTCTCAACTCAGGTCAACTTCGGCAATATTGAATTTTCTTCGAAAAATTTTGAAATTCTGACCTTAGATTCTGAACGAGCAGATCTTTTGACATAAGAAAATATTTAGTTGTTACGTTGTCCAAGCTGACTCCCAGTTATTTAGCTTGGACAACGAAACGTCGATAGCCAATATGACATTTTTACAACGTATTGAGTTGTTATTTATTTATAAATATTTTTTACTTTTCTTAATAAAAAAACAATATTTTGATATACACGTGTCCCTAATGAGTTTTCAGGTATAGTGAATACCTGAAATATATCACAAAAAAAATCACATGAATATTTCAAAATGCGATAAAATGCTCGGCGAAAAAAAAGATATTTGAACAAAATCAGCGGCATTTGAAAGAGGAAGACTTGTACTTTAAGATCCCACGCATAGTTTTTTGAGAAAAAAAATTCGCGGTGTTACATAACCTCAAATATGTCAAAAAACAGTGTTTTTGCATTTTTAGGTTAGACTATCTTGAAAACCTGACATGATAGATTATTACCGTTGAAACTTCTGTCAAACAAACTATTTTTTGTTTTAACTATTTGTTTGACAGAAGCTTCATCGGTTACGTCATAATGTCGCCATATTGAATTTAAGAAAAATGCCTTCTCACGCCGCCATCTTGAAGACAAATACCACTTGTGATATATCATTGAAAAGAGAATTTTAAGCTTCAGCCAAGAGATAAGAAAATATACAGGGTTCCATTAAAATTTCTTGATTTGGGTCCATTTCCGGAAAAAACGGAATTGATATTCATTTTTTTTTATGAAAAATTTCCGATTTCTCAATGTTTAACTTTAAAGACAACTGAATGACACCTTGTATAACGATTTCATTGTCACCTGGTATGCTGTGTTATAAGTTCTGACACATGAATTTTAGATTTTTTCTATAGAATTTCTAAGACGGGACTATATTATATCCATTCCAAGAGCTCTGACGGCCCTATATACATATAACACAACTTTGACACGAAAACTGTGAATCCAGTCCGGAGCCAATCATCAGCATCAACATTTCTGTTTTTATTATTCCTATCTTTCGGATCCGAAATAACTTATGAATATGTAGGCATCCAAATATCTCCTGTGATTAAAGAGAATGTGGAAAAACCATACGTTGTGCATGTGGCAATTGCTTAGGTAGAGGTTTTGGCGTTGAGAAAAAATTCAACAATTGGTATGTCCTCAGAAACCACTCCCTATACGATTCTCTATCATAAAATCCATTTTACGTTTTATTAATTTAAATTAAAAAATAAAATTATAACTGGTTCATTCATTTTATATTCATGGGATACTCTAACGAACCCACATATTCAACAATTTATATCGTTTTTATTAATTTCTCACGGCCCTAAATAATAATTCACCGTAACGGTTTAAATTTCTTGAAAACCCCTTTTGAAGCGCACACAATTAGATGATTAATAGTTTTTAAAATAAAATAAACGTCGAATTGCGATCGATTCAGGAAATGGCATTCTGGCAGTGTTAGTTAACCAAAACATACTGGGATTATGGGTGTAAGTCAAAAAAGGGAATGAAGTAGGGGGACATTTTTCTCTATTTAGCTTCGAAACAGTCATTGACTCGACAATGCAGTTTTGGGATTAAATTCATAAAAAAAAAATCCCTTTTATATTTAATAGTTCCCCTAATGCACTGGATATATTGCCGGGGCAGACAACGGAGAGCAGGTAAAAAAAAGCGGGCACAAAAAACTTTTTCTCGCTCTGATTTTTTTCGCAATGCCATTACAAATATAATCTCTATTGAACAAATCGGTGGCTTCACAAGTGCCTGGAATGGGGTTAAGTTTGAGTTGGGGTTAGTTTTATTTATTTTACTTTCACGTACAGCATATATGTAGGTATACGGTTTGTTTATTTTTGGAAACTTTAAAGTAAATAAAATATTTCTTTTGTCAATTACTTTACTAAGTTTTACCTGAAGATATGCCAGCTATAGTTATACAGTGCGTCCATAATGTCATGTATAAATTCATTATTAGTAGAGTTGCCCGAAATGTGTCGCGGAATACATGTAATGTAATACATGTAATATAGCAGGTAACTGATATTAAATATTGGAAAAAAGCAATATCTTCACACTCTATAACCATGCGCGAGGTGTGTAAATTAAGTAATGAGACTGATTTTTTAAATTTGTTTTCGTCTCCACACCGCTGGAGACGATTCCTCCATTCCTCATAGCAGTGCTGGAACTCATATACTGGAATAGCCCTCAGCTGGTCGGTTACAGCCGTTTGAATGTTTTCTCTGGTCCCAAAATGACGTCCCTTGAGGTGATTTTTCAATCTTGGGAAGAGAGAAAAGTCACAAGGACTCCAGTCAGGCGAATAAGGAGGCTAGGAGCCACAGGAATGTTTTTGCTGACTAAAAACTCGTTTACTGAAATGGCTGGATGACAAAGCTAATTATCGTGATGCAACATCCAGTTGCTCTTGGTGTTTTGTCTCACACGCTTGACCCTTTTTCCAAGCTTTTCAAGAACCTTTCTGTAAAAGTGTTTGATTTATTGTTTGACCTGGAGAACCTGCACAAACTCTTTGTGGACAATTCCCTGGCTATCAAACAATGAAATCAGCATGCATTTGATTTTCAACTTGCTCATTCTTGCTTTTTTGGGTCTTGGAGAAATTGAAGTGTATCATTTCATGCTTTATCGCTTGACTTCCGGGTCGTACTCAAACACCCAAGTCTCATCACCAGTACCACTCTTCTGCGCTGTGTCCAAGTCTGGAACAAA